>BQNB010003394.1:0-102046 GCA_026074375.1 Tanacetum coccineum
AAAATGGTTTGAATCACAACCAAATGTTATGTGGACACCTGTTAACACAAAGCCACATGCTCATACTAATCCTTCGTATGGGTTGTTGACAGTGGTTGTTCAAAGCATATGACGGGTGATCGTTCACTATTGAGAAACTTCGTTGAAAAGTTCATGGGAACCGTTCGCTTTGGAAATGACAACTTTGCAGCTATTACAGGCTATGGTGATTATATACATGGCAATATCACTATTTGTCATGTATATTATGTTGAAGGTCTTGGACACAATCTCTTTAGTGTTGGACAATTTTATGATGGAGATTTGGAAGTGGCTTTTCGTTCTAATACATGTTATGTTCTAAATCTGAAAGGAGATGATTTGCTCACAGGCGGACGCGATTCAAATTTATATGCTATCTCCATTTCAGACATGGCTGCTTCTTCACCTATTTGTCTAATGTCCAAAGCAACTTCAACAAGGTCATGGTTATGGCGTCGACGACTATCACATCTTAATTTTGGCACCATAAACGATCTTACCAAACTTGACTTGGTTGACGGTTTACCAAAGTTCAAATATGGAAAAGATCATCTTTGTTCTGCTTGTGAAAGAGGAAAAAGCAAGAAAGCTTCTCATCCACCTAAATTGATTCTAAGTGATTATTCCAAATTGGAATTACTTAATATGGATTTGTGCGGTCCAATGAGAGTAGCTTCGGTCAATGGAAAGAAGTATATTCTTGTGATAGTGGATGATTTTTCTAGATTCACGTGGGTTTATTTTCTTCGTTCGAAAGATGAAACTCCAGAGATCATCAAGAAATTCATTGCTCAAGCTCAATTGAATTACAAAGCCAAAGTTTGCAAGATTCGGACTGATAATGGCACTGAATTCAAGAATGCAACTCTCAAAGCTCATTATGAAAAGTTAGGCATTATGCAACAATTTTCAATTACTCGCACACCTCAGCAAAATGGAATAGTAGAACGACATAATCGTACTCTAGTTGAGGCTGCTCGCACAATGCTTATTTTTTCAAGGTTACCTGAATTTATTTGGGCTGAAGCTGTTGCTACATCATGTTTTACTCAAAACCGGTCAATCATCAACACACGACATAATAAAACACCTTATGAGTTGTTACATGGACGAAAGCCAAATGTTGAATATTTCCATGTGTTTGGCTCATTGTGTTATCCGACAAATGACCGTGATGATCTTGGGAAAATGAAACCAAAAGCAGACATTGGAGTTTTTATTGGTTATTCAGAAAGATCAAGAGGTTTTTAGATATATAACCGTCGCACCAAAAGGATTATGGAGACTATTCATGTCAAGTTTGACGAGCTTACAGCTATGGATTCTAAACATGATTGTTTAGAACCCGATCTTCAACGATTTAATAATCCAAATTCATCAGATGAGGATTTGGATAATTTGTTCGGTCTAATGTTTGAAGATTATTTTGAGCGAAAATCTTTTGATACTACCATCAATTCCGTTGTGCAACCGACTCATGATCAAGAAGACTTACCCTATACATCTTCAATCATTGTTAACACACATGAGGTTCCTCCTGTTGTTACAACATCTGACGAACAAACTTCTCCAATCTCTCTACAAGAGTCTGATGAATTCAATCAAGTAGATTCTGCTGACTTTGATGGTAATACACAGTTTGTTCCATATGATTCTCTGAATCATGAGGAAATTGAGTCATCAACAACAAATCTTGAACCATCAAATATGCAGAATTTTCATCAAGTACAACCCTCGACTCATATTTGGACAAAAGATCATCCTCTAGACCAAGTCATTGGTGACCCTTCCAAACCTGTTATGACTCGTCAACGGCTACATACCGATTCTGAGGTTTGCATGTACGCATTAACAGTAAGCACTATTGAACCAAAGAACATCAAAGAAGCTATGGCCGATCATAGTTGGATTGAGTCTATGCAAGATGAGTTGAATCAATTTGAAAGACTTCAAGTTTGGGAATTGTTTTTCTACGACCCCAGAGGAAAGAATGTTATAGCTTCAAATGGCTTTGGAAGAAAAAGTGTGGATGCAGAAACATATTGGTGTTCGGACAAATCTCGTCTTGTGGGCTAAAGGTTATAATCAAGAAGAAGGCATTATTTTTGAGAGTCATTTGCCTCCTGTTGCTCCGTTTTTGCTGATGCTAGTTCGTATGTTCATTGCTTTTTCTGCTCAAATAGGAATATCACATCTTTCAAATGATGTCAAAACAGGTTCTTTTTCTAATGGTCCTTTGAAATAAGAAGTGTATGTCAGCCAACCTGAAGGGTTTATATGATCATGAAATATCCAAATCACGTCTACAGGTTGACAAAAGCTCTATAAATACGTTCTTAAAACAAGCAAACTCGTGCATGGTATAAGGCAAACTGTCTTCTTTTCTAATTGAACACGGGTCATAAAGAATAATTGAACCCAACTTTGTTCACAATAGACGTCAGGGGGAGACATAATAACTTTTCAAGTAAATGTTGATGACCTTATTTTCAGATCAAACAAATTCGGATTTTCAAAAAAGAGAATTGCAAACATAATGAACAAACAATTTGAGAATGTCGATGATTGGTGAAACTAAAGTTTCTCTTTCTTGGACTTCAAGTTCCATCAATCTCCCCGAGCATATTCATCAAAAAGTCAGTCAAATATGCAATATAGTTTGTTAAAGAACATGGTCCTAGATGAATGTGTTCACCATGAGCACTACCTATTGCAACAGAGAGACTGGATTGCTGATTTACAAGGTATTCCTACTGATCAAACGACTTATCGTCCGTATGATTTAGGGCTTTATGTTATCTAACAGCCATCGACCAGACAAAGCGATAGTACTTTTGTATGTTAACAACGTTATCAAGCACGACCTACGGTCAAACACCTTAAAGAGGTCAAACGGATCTTTCGGTACCTAAGACAATCCTATAACATGGGACTATGGTATCCGAACGGATTCTGATTTTGAACTAATTGCTATTCAATGCGGACCATGCAGGTTGTAAGATGATTGAAAACACATCAGGAGTATGCAATTTTTAGTGGAAAGCTCGTGAGTTGAGTCACAGATACAAGATTTGTACTATACGATGTCTAATGCGAGAAGCTGAATATGATTCATTGTCTGCATGTAGTCTCAAGTTGATATGGATGCGTACACTCAACTAAAATGCTTGACTATGATTTTAAATACAATCGGATTCCAGTATTGTGTTCCAAGAGTGCCATTGCTATTTCGTGACAATCCAGTCCAACATTCAAAACAAAGCACATTGACATCCGTATCAATTTTAATTAAAGAACACGGTTGGAGAGGGGAACGTGGAAATTGTACTTTGTCGGACGATAATACCAACGAGCCGAATCTATTTTTACTAAGGCGCTTCTAAAGAACGCTTTGAGTATTTATTTTCATCGCATGGTAAGGAGAATGTATGACTCCAACTCAGTTGGAAAGTCTGACAAAGTCATCTTAGTGACAAGATCATACATCACAATCATGTAAATAAATATTTTAAAAAAATAATTTTTTATATATATATATATATAATAATTTAAAAAGAATTACAATCTTTTGTTTCATGATTCCAAGTTTCTTATTAAAATCTTTTACATTGCAAAATACGGAATCATGATCCAAGGGGGAGTTTTTACAATTTTCATTCACAAACATCTTTTTGATAATAAAATTTGGAAATGTTATATTTTCAAGGGGGAGTTTTATTTGAAAAAGTAACAATTTTTTCATTTTCGGACTATGAATTTAACATAATTGTCATTTCAAAGGGGAGTGTTTGAAAAAAATTCATTGTTTAAGGGGGAGTTTGTGTAATTTCATAAACAAAAATCGGTACATATCAAGTACAGGGACTGAATGTGCAAATTTTTCAACAGTTTTCGGTAAAATTAAAGTACAGGGACTGAATGTGACAATTTGTCAACAATTTTCGGTAAAAGTGAAGTACAGGGACTGAAAATGTCAATTTTCAAAACTGTTTTCGGTGGCTATATAAAGGATTTTCATTTCAATTTTACTTTTCTTTTTTACCGAATCCTGTTTACCGAATTTGAGTAGAAGTGTGTTTTAAGATATCTAAGTTCATTACAACGCTTGTGACTTCACTTCTTACTCAAACGTAAGTAGAAATAAATGTTTTAGGAGTTTTTGAGTTAGTTGGGATTACCGAGTTTGAACTCGGTAAAAATAAGATTTACCGAATTTGCTAGATTACCGAGTTTAGAGTAAAACGTGTCTTACCGAGTTTTTGTAGCATTTGAATAATCTTTGGCATTAGATTTAGTGTAAAAAGTGTTTTAAGACAATAAAATGCTAATAGAATGGTTAGGATTGAATGTTGAATAAACTCGGTAAAACATTACCGAATCTGTTAGTTTACCGAGTTTAATTTCTTGTGCACAGGTTAAATGTCAAAATCGGTAAGGTCAACTGGTCAAAATCGGTAGTCAACAAAAGTCAAACTCAGTAAAGCTTTAATTGTTTGTGGTTTGTGAAAGTGTTTTTGAAATGTAATAATGTTGTTGATTCATGATTGGAATTGTGTAAATGTCTGTGAAAACCAAAATGAACAGTTGTTTTTGTGTGCTCAAATTCTGACAAATAAATTTTGGCAAAGAAACAAGTTTTCATGAATTCTATTCTATGAATCATATATGTCTATTCGTAATTGTTTAAGTGGACTAAGCCATGTCCGATTTCGATCGTTTTCTGCATTGAACAGAATGAGGAGTGAGTGACTTAGTGTCCATTCAATTATTAAATTAGATGTGTTTGTATTCATGGTTTAGGTTTCATAATCAATTGTGAAAGAATCAAAGTTTTTATAAATATCTTAATTTCAAATCTCAATTGTTTAAGTGGACTAAGTCATGTCTGGCTACGGCCTTTTCTGCAATGAACAGAATGAGGAGTGGGTGACTTAGTGTCTATTCAGTTGTAGGTTTGTGATTACATTATTTTGTCACATGATTTTTGAAAAGTTCTCAAAATCTGTTATTGTGTCAAAATGATACACTTTCTTAAAAGAATTTTAAGAAGTTGAAGGTTTTCTCTTGAATTTTTATAACTGTGTCTTGGTTCAAAACACAAGAGAAATCTTCATTTTTCTTGAGAGAATATCATGTCACAAAGAATTTCTGGTAAGGATATTCTAAAAACAGAAAGAGAGAGCTAAATCCATACGTAAAAAAGCAAATCAAAAGCGTGTTCGAAAAAGAAATGTCAGAACACACAAAAATGGTAAATCAAAAGAATAATTCGAATAAAGCGTATGGCATGTGCTAGAAAAAGCAAGAACGAGCACATGAGAAACAAACTGATCAAAAAAATGTTCAAAAAGAATTGCCAGAACATATAAAACAGACAGAGAGGAAAAAGGCAAAAATGTCAAAAGAATTATTTGTTTCCTAACACCTCAATTGTATTTATTCAGTTATCATCATGACACAACGACAACAAGCAGCTGATGTTCATCCAGATGATCTGTGTCCTTCAAACAAGCGTTATTACCTTATGGATGCTAATAAGAAGGTTGACTTAGAGAATGTGCAATGTCCATTAGAGAACAAGATTCTGATGAATATTATTACGAATCATCCATTATGATTCAGCATTGCAGCATCAACATCTGTACCTTGGATTTATATGGCACAGTTCTGGCATACATTGAAAGAAGACGGATCAAAGCATCGTCTCAAGTTCCTACTGGATAAAAAAGAGCTTACACTTACTCTGGATGACTTCAGGACAATCTTTCATCTTCCGTAAGCAAATGATAACAATAATGCTTTGTTTGTGCCACCACCATCATTCTCTAATATGGTTCCATTTTACAAACAAGTGTTGGGATTTTTAATGGAGCTCAAGAATGTGTCTAATTTCAAGATACCTGGTCTTCTACAGCCTTGGCAGACGCTGTGCAAAATATTCTCCAAGTGCTTGACTACAGGTGTTACGGGATGGGACCAACCGCCGTTGCAGATAATGCAAATGTTATATTGCTTTGTGAATAACATTCATGTAGATTATGCAGAGTTAATGTGGGAAGGCATTTACTATTCACTTCATTATCCTGCCACTTCGATCCCATACCTATGATTTACAAAGATCATCATCAGTCATTATATGACTATATTTCCTGAAATTTCAAGACGTGCTTGAGATGCTTATCACAATCTTCAAAATGATGATATTATGAAGAATATCTTCAATTCAGGAAGAAACAAGAACAAGGTTGGAATGAGAATACCACCATGGATGATTACAGAAGAGATGAAGCTTACAAAGCATTATAAGATGTATGCAGAGGTGTTTAGACTAGATGTTCCTATGATTCAGTCATAGCCGACTGAGTCTACCCAGGGAATGCATAGGATACTTAGCGCCCCTAGGTCACCTAACCCTGCTACGGAGACAGCTGAATCAAGTATTCCAAAATGATCAACTGTGATTCATTTTCGATTATCGTTAAGGAAATCTGCACGTCTAACACCACCTGCTCTTGTGCCAACAACAGAAAAAGCTGATGAGATGATTTTACAAGATATGATTCAAGTAAGTCTTGCTGAGCAAAAGAGTCATGAAGAATAAGAAGCAAGAGAAAATGTGGCACTGGTAGCTGAACACTTGGCAGCTAAGGAGATTGAGAACCTTGTTGAAGAGTCTGAGAATGTTGATGATAGTTCATCCACTAGGCATGATGACACATCTATTCCCGGCACTAGGATAGAGCCCAGGAGTGATAAGGAAAGTCCGGAGGTGGAGATTGTTCAAGAAAAAGATGAAGAGACTTCAAAAGATACGGAGGTGGAACCAAATATTGTTATACCTGTAAATGTTGATGATGAAGAAGATGAAATAACTGATGAAGTGTTTGAATTAAGGAGAAGGGCGAAAGGGAAGAATGTAGAGGAGTCTAGGATTTCACCAATTCCCTCACCAACTAGATCACCTAGGAATCTCTCTACTCTCGTATCTCCGGATACAGAGAAACTCCAGGAATTGACAGTTACTCATTCTACACCATCATTAGGATCATCTGTCTCAAAGATCACAAAAACCAATCGTCTTCTGTCATTGATCAAGGCAAAACCAAATCAATTCAAGAGATACAAGACTTTCTTTCATGAATTACAAGGACGATATGGTTACTTATTTGCACATCTCAAGAAAAGGTTCATGCCACGGAAATCAAGTGATCAACTTGCTAATAATCTTCATGATGTCATGATGGAAACGCTACCCTCGTTGGTAAAAGAAAAAGTAACGGAGCAAGTTCAGAAGGAAGTTCCTGCGCAAGTTCGAGATCAAGTTCTTGTTTATCTTGCAAAAGGGTTGATAATGGAAAGGAAAACGACTAAAGAAGAAACTGAACGATTAATCTCTAAAGCTATATTGCAAGAATGTGGACGTATGCAGGCACAAATATCCTCACAGATTCAAAATGCAATTGACAATGCCATTCCTTCTTTAGTTGATACATCTGTACGCAGTTATATGTCAGGACATACTCTTCATGTTCATCAATCACAAGTTCAATCATCCTCTGTCCAAGAACAACAACATCAATTATACCTTGCTATGAAGGTTGATCCTCTGTTACAACAACAAGACATAGCAATCTGGTTGGCTCTCCAGATGAAGTTTGAAAAGACACATGTAACACATACTGCTTGTAGACCTTCTGCCATTCGCCCAAGAGATCAGGACGATCCTCATGATGATGCTCATCCTGAGGGGGAGAATAGTGCAAAAAGGCAGAAGTCATCGGAGTATGGAGCGTATGTATCTAGAGAGTCATCGTCTGGACAAGTAAATATAGAGGAACCAGGTCCTTCTACTTCAGGTAATCAAGAACAAGATGATGAATTTGATTTCTGGACTAACTCTTATGCTTCTGATGATGATGAGATTCCAACTTAGCAAGTATCACAAGACATCATGAAGGAGATATCTTTGACAATTGATGAAGCGAAGTTAAAGAAGATGGCGGATGAGATGCTAAGACAAAGATGTACTTCAGGAGATGAACATCAGTATCACATTGATCAGATGAAGAATTTCTTGCAAAGGAACATTGTTTTGGAAAGCAGAAAGTAAATTCTTGTATATCCTCATCCACGAAAGATCACACCATTAGTTCAAAGCTGTTAAAGAGATCCTGAAGCTCCAGCACTATCTCTGATCAATCAAGACCTTTTGTATTTGAAGAAAGGGAATTCAGGTCTTGAGAAGATTGTTTTGTCACTTCATAAATTTCCAGCAATTATCTTCAATGATGATGATATTGAAGAACGGACTTCCAGATGGGTTAATAAGTGTATAAAGAAGTTTAATCCTTAGGCAAGATATGGTGTTGAAAACTGGAAGAATCCTCATGCAAAGATCTTCTACATAAGGAGACAGAAAGAACCTGGAAGACCAAAGGAAGAGATCTATTCAAACTCTAAGATCATTCAAGTCATCAAGACATTCTAGGAATTGGGTCATGAACATAAGTTTATTACAGAGATTGTGGCAAGAAGAGCTAATGATTGCATAGTGTCAATAACTGAGCCAGATTATAAGAACCTCAATAAGAATGACATTGAAGATATGTATCTGGTGATCATGAATAACAAGGTACCTGATTATGCTGATACAGGATTGCTATGGTCTCTATTAGTGTTCAGCAGAAGTTCAGTGATATGGGAAAGAGTGCACGATTTTCAACTTGGAATTGAAAGCTATCAACAGAAGATCAATCTTACTGCACCAACAATTACATTCCCAGGAATTAAAGACTGTGATGTGTTTTCTATCGTATATGATCCTGTATATGGAATCATTTACACTAATAGCAAGAAAAAGAAAAGGGTGATGAGACCTTCAGAGATACATAAGTTTTGTGATGCAACACTAAGAAGAACGCTTGAAGGTCTAAAGAGTTATTATAATGATGTCAAGTATGGATATGTGCAAAAAGAACTTACCAATGATGAACTTGAGTTTCTTAAGTTGTTTGAAGAAGAGATTGAAGTTCGGTTGAAGTATCGAGATCAAATGAGAAGATGGGAGATGTACGTGAATGGAAGACCACTAGGACCAAGGAGGGAACGCCCAGAATAATCGACCCTTAGGGGGAGATTGTTAGGATTATGAAAAGTGTCGATTATGTGGTTTTATTATTAGACTTTATTTAGTTTAGTTTAATATAGCTTGTAATAAGGTTTATTATGCTTTAAGAAAGAAATAGCATAATATCCAAAGTCTAGGGACTAGTATTGTAAAATTAGAAAAATAAGGAAGGGAAGCCTCCCTCCCTTTGCCTATAAATAGCCCTCTAATCTTCATTAGAGGGTGATGCTCTTGTAAACAACTTTCATTTCCCTCCTAAATAAGATTTGAATTTTCCCTCCATTTTCTCTCGTTCTCTCTAAGCTTGCATGTTGATATGATTGATTCAAGATTCATGTGACCTAACATTCACGTTCTTTCATAAATACATTGGACTGATTTTCTTTGAAAGGTTTGTCATTTTTTATCCTTTCTTTGTATTGTTGTAAATCGAGTTCAAGATTAATCGCATGTTTCTGAAGTGCTTCAAAACTCTTTGATATTGTTCTACTTTTTGAAAGCTCTTTTTCAAGATGTTGACATTTTTCCAAAGTTTCTAAATAATCACATTGCAAATTACTGACTTTATCTATATATCAGTATACACACCAAGTATTGCATTTATGTGATCAGCATAATAATATTCCCTTGAAAGTCTGTCAATTTCATTCAAAAACTGTGTTTTTTGAGTTTCTAGTTGAGATTTGAGAGTGTCTACTTCATGTTTAAGAGAATTAAAGTATCTCAAATCAGCAACCATTTCCTCGTTCAAACACAAGTGAAATTTTTCTAAGTCCGCATTGATTCTTCTAATTTGGGGGAAAAAATTTCCTTCGATTGTGTTTTGAATGAAAGGATCTATGTTACCAAAATATGTTCTTTTAGCGATTGTTTGTTTGCAACGTTCCACTCCATCAAAAATCGTGTCAACACTCTTTTTAATCTTGAAAAGTTCTTTAGAGCTTTTACACTTTTGATCCCAAGGAATGGATTCATCCATTCCTTTTTCTAACAAAGTTGTTTATTTACGAAAAGACTCTTTGGAAATTTCATTATTAGAAGATGTATGACTTATCTTTGACGTTTTTGGAAAATAGTGTTGTTCAGGCGACTTTTCCCGTTGTGGAACGAACAAATTATAAAGATTATTCAACTGGTCATAATCAAAAGGTCTGATTAAATCACTTAATTTTGATCGACTTTCTTTGTCAAGACGAATCGTTTTGTCAGATTCAGGGGCTAACATTAAAGCAAGATTATAATTATAACAACCTATATCATACAGACGAGGATTCGCTCTTTGAGCTTTCTTGAGGAACTCAGGTTTTGCAAAACTCGTTTTACAATTATGATTAAGCATATTCATTGTTTGAACAGATTAATCGGTTTTATATACAATATCATTCAAAAGCTTAACTTTGTTTTCTAAAGCAATAACCTTATCAAGTTCTCTGTCTTCACGAGTTTTGTAAAGCTTAATCTGAGCCTCTTTTTCTTGTGACATTATGGAGATGGTTTCTTGATGTGCAAAAATCTCCTTTTTCATATCCGAAATCGTTTGATTTAAATCATTTATTGTTCGAGTATATTCATTAGATGACTTTTCATATTCGATTTTGTATGACATTAAATCCCCTTTAGCTTTTGCACAATTAGTTTCCACCTTTAACACATAATTTACATCATGATACTTATCAAGTTCTGCTTGGAACATCTTAATGTCTTTGAACATCAACTGATTAGTCTTAGACAGTTCATTGTTTGCTTCTTTGAAATGGTTATTTGATGATTATATGCTTTTATTTTTAGTTTTGAAATCCTCAATATCACCTTTCAGTTTAACAACTAAAGCCTTGTTTGATGTTTCCAAAAATTTATTACGGTTTTTGCTGTCATCAATCACATTTTAGTTTCTTAATTAAAGAAGCAAGCAAATCACGTTCTTGATCAAGATCATCAGTATCATCCTGGTCATCCTGTTCTCTATCATAACATATCTCCAATGAATCAGTAGTGATATTAGTGTCACCTTGTTTCTCCAGATATATGTCATTAACAGATTCAGGTTTCTCAGGATGTTCATTTTTAATGGCAAACACATTATAGTTGTCATTATTGTATTGTACCTTATGCAATGGCTCAGCATCAAAGATTGGTCCAGAATTGTCAACTGGATCTGGAGTAACCTCTTGAATCTGTGCCATGTACATATAATATGCTTCTAATTCCTGATCGTCAGATTCATCATCAGTGTCATCCTTCCAATCAGCTTGCTCTACATTCAACTGAACCCCAGCTTCCTCTTGCTTATACAAGAACATCTTTTCCTTGTGATAAGCTTCATCCTTTACTCATTTTGGTTTCTGACATTCCCTTGATACATGTCCATATTCCTTGCAGTTATAACACTGAATCCCAGACTTTTACACAACCTGAGTACCTACATTTTCCCTAGCCCCAGCAACATTAACTACCCTTTGATTAGCATACCCTGTTCCTCTGTTGATTCTTGAAGAATTATCTTGATTAGCTCTACTGGTGTTTAATGATGTTCGAAGGTTGTTGTTGGTAGGTTTGTAGATTTTCTTAAACGAGAGAGAAATTAAAGCCATGAGTTTGTCAATCTCCTTTTCCTTTGACATTTCATCATCTTCAAAAACCGTGGCAGGTTCTTGATCATAAATAGGAGCAGAAGAGTTTACCATTGCTTTTCCTTAGTTTTTGGTAGCTTGTTGTGATCTGGTGGAGGAATATTAAGTGTTGTGATTAGGATGGTTTTAAGGATGGTAAACTGGTTGTTGTTGATCAACAAGTTCAAGTGGATTAGCAGTACGTGCTAGTCTTTCAGCTTTTATTGTCACAACCCCAGACGGGGCCTGGGCGGAATACGTGTCCGAGGGTGTGACGTCATCATACTTCGAACACAAGGCACAAGAGAACGACCACTCATGGACGTTTTTAAAATCATAACTCGTTGCATTATTTAAAAATATATAAGTTTGACATGGTTTAAAAGAAAGTAAACACTTGCGGAAGCATAAGTAAAATATAGCGGAAGCATAATTTAGTTTTAAAAGATAGCGGAAGCGAAACTTATGGTTTTCAAAAGACAACGAGTATGATAATTTGATAAGTCTTGAAATAGGGTATCATATTTCACGTAGACTCCACATAGCATGTCAAGAAGTCTAAAGCTATTCACCTGAGAAAAACATGCTAAAAATGGTCAACATAAAGTTGAGTGAATTCATAGGTTTAAGTAAAACATTTACGAGGATAAAAAACGTTTAGTGAATACAGCTTTGCATTAGAATGATTCCCTTATGTCTTGTGAAAATTCTTATAGTACTCCTACATCGATATATCCACTTTTCATAGTTGTTTCAGAACTACCCTTCAAGCAACTAAAATGATCTTCTCGGCCATTTGAACTTCGTATGGTGGATTTTAGAAGAACAATTAGTGGATGTGTCTTCATTTGATTTGGTTTCGGTGTCGATGGTATCTCTCTTGATTATTAGGATTTCCATCTAAAACGTAAATTTCACCTATAGGGTGCACATCAAAAAATTGGTGGATGATCTTTGCCACCTACTTCCATGATAGCATTGTGAAGAGCATTTGATGTTTTAGTTTGCATATTGGTATTTGACATTTTGATAAAGTTGTGAATGAATATCGGATCTTAAGTGTTATGAAGTGTTGATTGGATTGTGGTTTTAAGTGAATTCAATTAACTTTCACAGGATTTTACAACTCTATGATTAAAACCGAGAAGAAAGATTACTTTTTGGGATTTTACAAAATCAATAGAAAAACCGTGAAAGTAGAATTGATTTGAAGTTGAGGTTTGATGTTTGATTAATTCATTAACGTTTTAAGTCCAAAGTTTATGGTTAATTAAAGTCCAAAGTCCAAAGTCCAAAGTCTAATAAAACAGTATTTGTGAAATTCAAAGTATTAAAACAGGTGGTAAACCACTGGTAGTGAGCACCCAAAAACCGCATAATCTTTCTTAGTTGTGAAGTTGGACTCAAACGTGGCTAAAATAAAATTCAAACCGCTGCCAAAAATTTATCAAACCGCCGCTTAACAACTTTTATCAAACCGCTGGCAAATAGACAAACCGCTGCGAAAAGAAATATTGCAAACCGCTGTCAAAGTTTGTTAAACCGCCGTGGCATTTATTAAATCAAACACATGCTGAAATTAAAGCAAAACACTGGTATATGTTTGTCTTTATACAACCCGTGTTGGCCTGTTATTATAAACCAAATCACTGGCAACTTTGAAACGAATAAACCACTGCTTAATTCTAAACTACAAACCGTTGGCTTGTTAGAACGAGTAAATTGCCACTTGTTTTGGCAAACCGCCACTACTCTTTTTAGCAAACCGCTATGTAGTTTGAAAACGGACAGTGTAACATTTTGTTTTTTTACCTTGAAAAACTCCAAACGATACTGTTTTGCTAACCGCCACTTGGCATAAAATCAAACACCACTTAACTTATTATATCATACCGCCATGTAATTTGACAACCGCTATTGAATAAGTTAAAAAACAAGGACCAATGTTCGCTTTCACACCTTTGTTTTCTTGCTACACTTTAGGTAACAAATAAAAATGATGTACAAAGTGCGTCCTAAGCTCCAAACCGCCCACAATGAACAATGAATTTTAAAATTCAAACCGCCACTTTGAATCTTTAAATAAGCAGAATAAATAAGCTAACTATTTCTCAAATAAGTATAAAGGGTTATTGTGACTATGTGTTGTAGTTGAGTTTTGACCACGAATTAACAAGCTTTTATAGTGATCATTTAAAAAAGAACAAAACCCCCCAAAATAGAAAAGAAAATAAGTGAATAGAATGAGCTTATTAATATATACCTAAATGCTTATCTAATTATGAAGTAGTAACACATAAGTGTAGAACTTGTGGAGCAAGAAAAAGTAGATGCTTAACAAACCAAAAAAATAAAAAATACCAAATGAGATGTGGGAATTTTGTTCCAATTAGCCAGTTTTGAGCTTATTAACCACAAAATAAACATAATCACCCCTGGCGTTGATTACCACATCGTTAATCCGCTAGTACATCCAAAACACAATACTATCCACTAGCTCACCAACAGCACAATAAGCCAAAAATAACGATGAAGAAAAGAGAGAAGGGAAAATGGTAGAATATTAGATTAGAGAGAGAGTTTGGTTGGTTCTTTTACACATGTGAAAGCTACTACACACAAAATGTCCAACCCCTCTCCAATGTGTGGAGAATGGTTTCCTTTTATACCCTTAGCCTTCTAGTTGGCACATGGGCTAGTGTTTTAGTATGTATCATTTATAATTTTCAATATCCTTTGGACAAGTGTCTAGTGTGTGCCTATATGTAACAAATGTAGAGTAACGATTAACTCGACCTAGAAATAAAAACCTAAGAGTTAACCCAAAAGCTCCTTAATTTGAATTTGCTCATCCAAACATGTCTAAAAATACATATAGATTATGTATCTCGAGTTTTTTTCATGAGATCATTATGCATGTATGGAAAAATGTTTTTAAAGTGTATTAACAATGAATAAAAACAATTTGGTTGTGTTTCTAACGTGAGTGATTTTGAAATAAAATTGAGGTTTTATGCGAAAGATAATTTTTGGCGAACACACTTCAATTTTGCAAATCCCATGTCTACGGGAAGCATATTAGTTATATATTGTGTTATTATAGTCCTAATTGCACATAAACACAAGAAAAATGAAAATCCTTAATTTTGAATTTTTGTTCAACATGAACCCTAGACACAAATTGGAATGAAAATAAATGAAATGACTTACAATTAATGATCTTTGTGGTGTTAGGATTGATTATTAGAGTTGATTTGATCTTCAATTAGTGTTTTAGTGGTTGATTTTAAGTTTTGGTGGTTTTGGTTTGTGTTCGTCACACCAGCAGGGAAGGGTGTGTTTGGCTTTATGTTTTGAAATTTTTTGTTAAGTGTTAAAAATTTGACGTCTGCTAGTGGCGGTCCTATATTAATCAAAGGGCCGACCGAAAAGGGTTTGGGGCCTCATGAGATATGGGGGCCGCCCGTATTACAGGTTTTTGGACTTTAAAATTTTGACACAAATTTATGAGGAAAAGTGACTAATTAATTTGCATTTCGCGAATTAAAAATATTTAACAAGCTTCGGATAAAGTTTTTAAGTTGTCACGACGCGAAATGGAATGCGGACTAGAATCAAGACTAGAAAAGGAGAAGTGGACTAACACGATTTATGGAATGTGTTCCATCATTCCTAAATCAAGACGAAGATAATTAAACGATTCACGTTTAAAGGGTTTCGTAAGGATGTTGGCGATATTGTCGATGGACGGCACTTTTTCGATTGAGATATGTCTAATCTGGACATTATCACGAAGAAAGCGATGACGTATTTCGATGTGTTTAGTATGAGAGTGTTGCACTGGGTTTTTGCTAAGGTCAATTACGCCTTTGTTGTCGCACATGATCGGGACGTCGTCGAGTCGTATGTCGTAGTCGATAAGAGCTTGTTTCATCCATAATGCTTGTTGACATGCCTTTCTGGCGGTTACGTATTCGGCTTCGGTAGTGGATATAGAAAGAACGGATCATTTCTTTAAGAACTAAGATGTCAAACAACATCCCACGAACGTACAAATACCGCTAGTGCTCTTTCAGTCCATATAATCTCCCGCATGATCAGAGTTGGCATATACTATGGTTTCTATGTCGGTCCCCTTAGGATACCATGATCCTAAGTGTGTAGTGCCTTTAATGTATCAGAAGATACGCTTAACCGCTTCAAGGTGAGAGGTTTTGGGAGCCTCTTGGAAGCGGGCACAAAGGCAGACACTAAACATGATATCGGGCCTACTTGCCGTTAGGTATAATAAACTACCTATCATGCCTCGATACTTGGTACTATCTACTGACTCACACTCTTCGTCTTTTGTGAGTTTAGTATCAGAGGACATGGGGGTTTTCATTGGTTTAGAATCTTCTAAGCCAAATTTCTTAAGCATTTCTTTAATATATTTAGAATGATTAAAGAAAATACCATCATCCATTTGTTTTATTTGTAATCCAAGGAAGAAGTTAAGTTTACCCATCATGCTTATCTCGAACTCGTCATGCTTGATTTTGGAAAATTCATCACACATGTCTTGACAAGTCGAGCCGAATATAATGACATTGACATATATTTGAACGATGATGGGATTTGAACTTTTCTTCTTAGTAAAAAGTGTGTTATCTACCATTCTCATTTTATATTCATGTTTAATAAGAAAGCTTTTAATCTATCATACCAAGCTTTAGGTGGTTGTTTAAGACCATATAAAGCTTTCTTTAGTTTATAAACATGATTCGGTTTCTTGAAATCAATGAATCCCGGAGGTTGTGCCCCGTATACCTCCTCATTGATAAAACCATTCAAGAATGCACTTTTTACATCCATTTGGAATAGCTTAAAATCTAAAGCACAAGCATACACCAGTAATATCCTAATAGACTCAAGTCTAGCAACTGGGGCATAAGTTTCATCATAATTGATGCCCTCTTGTTGATTATAGCATTGAGCAACTAACCTAGCCTTATTTCGAGAAATGATACCATTCTTATCTAACTTATTTCTAAATACCCACTTAGTTCCTATAATTGTCATATACCTCGGTTGTGGTGCTAACTCCCAAACATCATTAACAATAAATTGATTTAATTCTTCTTGTATAGCGATTATCTAACTTTCATCCGTTAAGGCTTCATTCACGCTCTTAGGTTCTATAGTTAATATAAAACAAAAGAAGTTACTTTGGTTTTGGGCTTGTGACCTAAGGGTTCTTTGGTTAAGGTTTCCTATGACATTTTCTAATGGATGGTTCCTAGACTCCTTAATATTCACTATTTCGTCAATCTCTAAAGTTTCATCCTCAATGTCATTTTCTAAGTTTTTCTTTTCGGTAACCTTAAGTGTTTCTTCTTCATCTAAGTCATCATCCACCAAGGGTGATGTCTTAGAGGTGGAGGAGTTTCATCGAATGTCACGTTGAGTGGTTCTTCAATTTTCCTAGTGTGTTTATTAAGGATGATGTAGGCTTTACTATTTTAGGAATAACCTAAAAAGACACCTTCGTATGACTTTAGGTCAAACTTAGTAAGGTAGTATTTGGTGTTTAAAATGAAGCACTTGCTTCCAAACACTCTAAAATAATCAAGAGTAGGTTTCCTACCTCTCAAGAGTTCATAAGGTGTTTTTCCTAGGATGGCTCTAATTAGGATTCGGTTGAGAATGTATGTTGAAGTATGTACGGCATTACACCAAAACTTTTGTTGTAACGATTGCTCATTCAACATAGTCCTACTCATTTCTTAAAGTGTCCTATTTTTCCTTTCAACCATGGCATTTGATGGAGGAGTTCATGGAGCCAAGAAGTTATGTGTAATTCCATTGGCATTATAAAAATCTCCAAATTGCACCTCATTATCAAATTTCCTACCGTGGTCGGTTCTTATTGACACTATTGTACATCCTAATTGATTTTGAATCTTCTTACTAAATATTTCGAATTGATCAAAGGCTTTGGTTTTGTCCTTAAGGAATCTAGTCCAAGTATACCTAGAGTAGTCATCTACTATGACTAAGGTGTACCAGTTTTCTCCTAACTTGTTACGGCGGGATGGACAAAGAGAAGAAGTTTGGACTTTAGTGGATTTACCAAATAAAAAAAGGGCTATAGGCACTAAATGGGTTTTCAGGAATAAAAAGGATGAAAGGGGAATTGTGATAAGAAATAAAGCAAGATTGGTTGCTCAAGGGTACACACAAGAAGAAGGGATTGACTATGATGAAGTCTTTGCCCCTGTTGCAAGAATTGAAGCAATTAGGCTATTTTTAGCTTATGCTTCATTTAAAGATTTTGTGGTGTATCAAATGGATGTAAAAAGTGATTTTATCTATGGGAAGATTAAAGAAGAGGTGTATGTATGTCAACTACCAGGATTTGAAGATCCAGACTTTCCTGATGGAGTATACAAGGTTAAAAAAGCACTGTATGGACTACATCAAGCTCCTAGAGCTTGGTATGAAACCTTGTCAACATATCTGTTAGACAATAGGTTTCAAAGAGGGAAAATTAACAAGACCTTGTTCACCAAAAGGCACAAAGGTGATATTTTGCTGGTCCAAGTTTATGTGGATGATATCATCTTGGTTTAACAAAGAAGGAGCTATGTTTTGCATTTGATGTTAGATACCAGTTAACTTCTAATGATCGAATTCCTTAAGCTTGTATAAGGATTAGTTATGCTAGATAAATCTAACACAACTTAGTTAAGAAACTTTGTTTGATAATACTAAAGATTATGCGAAATCTAATCTTTAATATAAGAAGAATTCTTCAATGAAACAGTAACACAAAAGAATATAATTCAACAATAAAAGCTCTAATATTATTATTACAAATAATACAAATACTCTCCTAGTATTAGGGTTACAAAACCTTGAAGCTATGAACAATACTTATCAAATCGTTAAACACACATATATTACACATTGCCCTAGGACATCCTTTTATACACCAAGGAGTCCTAGTTGATTTACAATATATTCCTAAAACTTAGAATATTCTCTATGATCTATTCTATAAATAACTCATACTTATCACGTAAGTAATCTTGATCTCCAATCAATCTTTATCCTTTCTTCTGTCTTTATCCTTTCTCTGACAGTATAAACTCTTTCAGCAGTCTTAATCTTTGAGCAGTTGTAACATTTGTACTAGCAACATTAACTTTTAACATCAGCAGTAGTAACTTATACACCAACAACATTAACTGTGTACAAGCAGTAGTAACTACTTAGAATATTTTCTTCAATCTTCACCAGCAGTACTAACTTTACACTAGCAGTACTAACATATATACTAGCAGTACTAATATATACTAGCAGTAGTAACTGTGAACTAGCAGTACTAACTTTATACTAGCAGCACTAACTACTTAGCATATTTTTCTTTAAAGTTAATGAACATCACTAACTTTAGCTCATTAACAGTATCACATACCTTAGCAGCAGTAACTTTAAGAAGGCTTTTAATCCCAACAATCCTCCCATAAACTTGTTATTCTTCTTCAAAATCATCAAGTTTCATTCAAAGCTTCATCAACCACCAGGAGGATGCTTCCAAACACTTCATTCAGGTATATAGCCTTCCTTAAGCTGTTTCTTGACCAATCTAAGAAGCTCAAATGCCATTTCACACTCGTAATCAACTTGAAGCTTCACATCATTAAACATCTGATGTAGTGTGTGTTTTGTAAGTAGATACATCTTCTCAACCAATAGATAAAATAGTATGGATTGCATTGTTACACAATGAACTCCACAAGAATCATAAAGCTTCTAGTTCAGCACTTTAACTAATCCTTGTTGATTCTTCCATACATTATCTTCATGATTCTTGTGGAGTTCATTGTGTAACAATGCAATCCATGCTAAAGGTGTAGAATCAATAGTTATATCATCTCCATCATCTGGAATTATTTCCAAACATTGCTTAAGCTCTTCACTCTTTGTCTTCTTCCAACTTTTGCTTTTAAGAGCTTTCTTGTTCTAGCTCATCTCCTGCTCTCTTTGAACTGCTCTCTTGTGCTATCTATGCATTAGCTTTCTTTGAACTTTCTTCCACCAGCTCAGTTTTGTAGTCAACAAAAGGTATTCACCCTTTTCATTGCTTTGTCAAATAATTCTTGAATATTAGCGAAGGACTTGTTCTTTAAATCTTTGGGCTTCCATCCTTCTATCCACCTTTTACTTCTTAGAGCTTTCTTGTTCCAGAGCTTCTCCTGATCTCTTTGAGCCGCTTTCTTATGCTATCTCTGCTTCAGCTTTTCTTGGAACTCACTTTCCCATTTCTTTATCCTCATCTACAATTGTTTACCCTTTTCATAGCTTTGTCAAATAAGTCATGAATATTTGCAAAGGACTTATTCTTTAAGTCTTTGGGCTTCCATCCTTCCATGTTTTTTAGGTAAGTACACATGAAACTCCTTTGCTGAGCTTTTGTTGGTGGTCTGTTCCTTTTCTCTTCTGCTCTTTTTGCTGTAAAGTATTTTCTTCTTTTCTCCAAGAGTTGTACAAATAATGTAGCCTTTTCTGCATCAAACAACTCTTCTTGCTCTTGAGCTTACAGTCTTTGAGACAACTGATAATCAGCTTCAACTTTAGCTTGAATATCATCCCAAGCTATGTTAGCTTCTTTAACTTTTTAAGCTTTTTCCCTGGCAAGCCTTTCTTCTACATCTTCTTCATCTTGTAGCTTGAAAGCAAGTTCTTCATCAAGCTTGAGTAGCTCTTTCTTAGACATTTTCTTCACAGGTTATTCTTCAACCATTTTGCCTTTACCTTTGTCCTTGACCTGTGTTGATTGTTGTGAAGAAACTATTGGTGTAGGAGCTTGCTCTTGTTCTTGATCTTGTTCATGAAAAACAATCCCTTTTGCTTTGGGTCTTGAGCTAACAACTGTAATTGTTGTAGCAGTAGTTGTTGGTATAATAGTACTAACCTTTGTTGAAGCAGCACTAACTGGTACACTTGGCTCTTTAATAACATCCCCTTTTTCCTGAACTTTTGCACTTTTCAAAGCTACAAGTGCTTGAGCCCAATTTAACCATACACTTAAATTCACAAAATCTTATCAGCAACTTTACTTTCAACAACGACCTCATCACCTCTAGATCATTTACTCCATAACATATCGTCATCTTTGTGAACATTGACCAAGTAAATGTCTTTATCAGCATCAATATCATATATCCTCCCCTGTTTGGATGCATCCTCCTGATCACCCAAACTTTCTTCTTTAGAGGATTATACTCTTCTAGATCTACCAACCTTGTATAATCTTTTGAGCCTGTGAGTTCTTGACCCTCTTTTCTTCTCTAACTTCTTTACTCTCTTCTTTAAACGTGTAATCTCCTGGGCTTGAGCAGTCTTTGTGTTCTCCAGGTCAAGCACTCTTTGTTGCAATTTGGTACAAAAATCCATCAATTCCTTAAGTTGCATACAAGGCTCCTTAGTGACAGCCTCATCTGCTATATTTTTAGGATCACTAGGAACACTAGACTAAGGTGCCCGAGTATCCTTCTAATTATGCCTCCTAGACTTTTGTTTCCTTTGAGGTTGTGATTATGATGGTTGAGTAATGATGGGTGTATGATGGGGATCAGTTGGCATTGCTGAACCTTTACCCATTTCTTTTTGGGCTTGAACCACCATGGTTGGAAATAAGGGTGTTTCCCTTCTAGAAAAGTCTTTTCCTTGCCTTCTCATGTTAGAAAAAATCTTCTTTGTATGAGATGGTGCAATATAAATCCTGTTATGAGTTGCCATCCCTTCTACTTGATTATTCAAAAAGACTTGTACAAATCTTGGACACATCAAGAATTTGACAGCAATATCCAAGTTCTTCACCATGCTTTTAAAAATATACTTGTAAAAGTTGAACTTTTGGTTTGTGGCTAAACAGATAATTGCAGAGGCCATAGTGCTACTAAATTCATTCCATGCAGTAGTCTTAGCACTTAGGCATTGCAAAATGGTATGAATAAGGAATTTCCATTGGGGAGAGAAGAATGCCTTATAGAAAGTAAGCTTTTGTAAAAGTTTTTCATACCCCATGAGTGTAAGCTGTTCAAAAATTGTAGCATTTGGCAGACAATCAACACCATAAACATCTTCCAGTTGAAGATCTCTTCTTACAGTTGCTTCAGTTATGATGATCTTCTTTCCATCCACTAGGGCTTGTAACTGTTGTTCTCCATTGACCGTTTTCACCTTGACAGTGGCCCAAAATTGTTCAATATACAAAGTATATATAGTGGGATTCACAGTTAAAGCATATCTTATAGAACTTGCATTCAGAAAATCTACTATCTGCTCAAATCCTTCACTTTTAGTAGATTTAGTCAAAAACGCGACTAAATTATGAGTATAAGCAAATTGTAGGGTCGTCAGTGTGTTGGGTTTGATGATAAATAATGAAATTGAGTTAGGGTTTATGATTAGAGAGTATATGAAAGATTGAAATCGATTAAATGATTGAATGAAACCCTTAATCGAAGTATTTATGAAACTACCCTCAATAGCATTAACATTCACCAGCAGTTGTAAGTTATGCCTAGCAACATTAACTTTCCCTAGCAGCAGTAAGTTTATGCCTAGCAGCATTAACTTTGAATCACCATCATTAACTCCAATTCCTTTCTAATCAGCTTTTCCATCATCAAATTAATATTTTAGCTCACAAAATCTCTTTGTCTATTTTTGATTTCTCTCAATTCTTTTAGCTCACAATTCTCTCTGTCTGTTTTTGCTTTCTCTCAATTCTTGTAGCTCACAATTCTCTTTGTCTGTTTTTGCTATATCTCAATTCCTTGTTAGCTCAAAATTCTCTTTGTCTGTTTTTGCTATATCTCAATTCTTTTCGCTCATAATTCTCTGTCTGTTTTTGCTATATTCAACTCTCTTTCTGTTTTTCAGCTCACAAATTCTCTTCATTCTTTTACTCACCAAATCACTCTATCTGTTTTTATCACACATCTCTCTTTCTGTTTTTATTCTCACCAACTCTCTCAATTCTGTTTACCTCACCATTAATCATAATCAAGACTTAAAGATTAACACTTCTAATACTGGCAATTCAGATATTGAAATCTACTACAATCAAATGCTTTTTAACAAATCTGCATCAATTTTGTCAGTATAAATCTGATCATTGAATAGCTTCATTTCATTGGAATCTCTTGATAAAATGATTCTAATCTCAATGTGCTTTGTCTGAATGAAAAAGACAGGTTCTAACTATCATATAGATCTTTGTAGGCATAAAGTTATACCCACAATCCAGCAATTGATTATGAATCCAAGCACTTGACCACAACAACTGAAGCAGCTATATATTCAGCCTTTGTTGTAGAATTAAACAACCACATCTCTATCTTGCACAGCCATGAAATCAATCTGAACCCAAGAAAATGACAACCCTCCTTTGTAGACTTCCTATCCACAGCTTGCCTCCTGTATAAATCACTATCAGTGTAATGTCAACCATATCAAAAAGTTATTCTTTGGTATAACAAAGCCCAATTAAGTATGACCTATTTAAGTAAACTAAAAATTCATTTCACAGCATAAAGAAGTGATACTTTTGGGTTGACTTGTTATCTTATCACATGGCACACACTCGTTCCAACATAATATCTATCACTAGAAGAAGAACGATACATCAATAACCAAACATTAATCTATCAAAAGAACATCCTACAACTTTACCATCTTCCATCCTTGATCAAAGGCCTTTTGAGTTTCCATAGGTGTGCTTGCTGTCTTAACGTCAGTAAAACCAAATTTCTTTAAAATCTCAGTCACATACTTGTCTTGACTGATAAAAATCCCATCCTCCTTCTGCTTTACTTGCAGTCCTAAAAAGAATGTGAGTTCACCCATATAACTCATCTGAAACTTCTTATGCATCATATTCTCAAACTCTATGCATAATGACTTCTTTGTAGAGCCAAATATGATATCATCTACATACACTTGAACTAACAGAATATCACTTTTGTCCCTTCTGATAAACAAAGTCTTGTCTATATTTCCTCTCTGAAACCTATTGTCCAACAAATAAGTTGACAAGGTTTCATACCAAGCTCTGGGAGCTTGATGCAGTCCATAAAGTGCCTTTTCTACTTTGTATACTCTATCAGGGAAGTCTAGATCTTCAAATCCTGGTGGTTGACAAACATAGACTTCCTCTTTAAACTTACCATAAAGAAAAGCACTCTTGACATCCATTTGGTACACCACAAAGTCTTTAAATGAGGCATAGGCTAAGAATACCTTAATTGCTTCAATTTTAGCAACAGGGGCAAAGACTTCATCATAGTTAATCCATTCTTCTTATGTGTACCATTGAGCAACCAATCTTGCTTTGTTCTTTATCACAATGCCTCTTTCATCCTTCTTGTTCCTGTAAACCCATTTAGTGCCTATGAGCCTTTTTCCATTTGGTAAATCCACCATGGTCTAAACCTTTTGTAATTTGAATTGTAGAAGCTAATCTTGCATAACTTCTATCCAGCTTGGATCCTTCAATGCATGAATTACCTTTTTGGGTTCTTCTTATGATAGAAAGCAAGCAAATAAGCAATTTTGAAAGTCTTTATGGTTTGTTTTTCTTGCTGACTAAACTAAACAAACATGTTCTACCAAATTCTATTGTCCATTCTACTTGTTGAGGTCTGAATTCAAGTCTGCAATAATTGTTCAAACTGGATGATCTTTGTGTAATCTTGTAGTTTAGAATAGACAGACAGGGCATAAATGTATTCAAATTGTTCATGTCAGCCTCTGTACCAACATCTTCATAATCATCTGAATACATAATATCTTCCAATTCAGGCATATTTAGATCATTTAGAAGTTCAATGCTTGTATTACTACTAATAGCAATAACTTCTATGCCAACAGTATTAACAATTGAACTAACAGTATTAACATTGGTAGTGCTGTTTCCATCACTAACAGTATTAATTTTGTTAGTGCTGTTAACACTATCATTCTTATTACTTGGATCACCACCTTCTTTTCGTGGTTCTTTAATAACCTTCATTTCATTATCTCCTGAAGGTTTAAATCCAGCATTAGGAGAACTCTTTGAATTTTGAGAGAATAATAGATCAGCAGGCCACAATGGTAGCAGAATATAATCTTTGCCAGGTACTGTCTTCATTCTAGCTTTACATGCATCATCACATGCTTTTGTACCTGCATTACCATTAGACTGATTTCCTACAACAACTGGCTTATAATTCATTGACTTTGTTAGTGCATCAATAACAAAAAGCCAATTTGGTCCACTTCCTGCAATATTAGGTATATTCTCAACTAAAATTGACATGCAGGTTCTCTTCACTTTACCTTGTTCTACCGTTGAATACCTACAAAGCTTACTATTGATTGAGTACCCAACAAAGAATTATAAGTGATCTATGGTATTATGAATTAAACAGGACACCCACATGGTCTCATAAAGCTTAAAGCAGGTTTTTCTACAATAAAAATACATAAGGGGTCTTAATATGATGCATAGTTACTAATAACACTAATTTGCACATAGCAAGCAATATAACTGCTTCAGCCTAAAAAAGTAGTATGGGAGGTAGCTTAGAATCAGCTAGCATTGTCCTAGCAGCCTTAATTAGTGTTCTATTTTTCCTCCCAGTTACTCCATTTTGTTGAGGAGTTCTATCTACACTAAATTCTCTCTTAATACATTTTCTCTTACAAAACTGTTTCATCTCCTTATTCTTGAACTTTGTTCCATTGTCACACCTAATTATCTTAACCTTTTGATCTATTAGATTTTCTACTCCAGTTATAAAGGACTTAAGAATGCCACTAGTATCATCCGTAGTAGCTAGAAAGAAAACCCAACTAAAACCTACTGTACATCATCGTTACAATTTCTAAGCAATACATCTTTTCATTAAGATTTTTACAATGATTGGACCAAACAAATCCTATGTGCAACATATGTAAAGGTTGGCTGAATTGAACTTACTCTTTGGACTTACAAGATGCTCTATGATCTTTCCCTTTTTGACAAGCAACACAGGTTTGATTAATTTCAAAAAGTTTTGAAGGTAAACCTCTTACAAGATTTCCTTTAACCAGTTTATTCATAGTTTTTAAATTTAATGTTTCCAAGCCATCCTATGCCAAAGTTTTAGATTAATCAGATTTAGCTTTTGCAAAAGAGACAAGATAGACCTCCTCAAGGAAATAATATTCTTTAAATCAACACTATACATATTGTTCTTTCTATGAACCTTAAGTAAAATATCACTTTCATCAGTTAACTTAAAGTTAGAAGATAAAACAATACATTCAATGTCATTAAAGAGAACACTATTCTTTTTGTCACACATTTGTAAGACCTAAAGAGTTAATTGTAACTCTCTTACAAAAAACACATTTTTAAAATCTAAATTACCTGTTTGATTGTACCCTTCTGCTCTGTGAATTTTCACCACCCTCCTTAGGGTACCTCCAAAGGCAACATATCCTCCATTAATTTCTCAAAACAATAAGATAGGACATTCCCTGTCATGGGTTTTTTTTTTTGTGCCTTGAGACATCCACTGTCAATCACACCTTGTCCTGTAAATCCATTTGTGGAATGCCCTGCACATTGGTAAGAAAATCAGTTCTCTTTTAGGGACCTAAGCCATCACTAGACTTGGAACTCAGCCTTGTGCATCAATATAATCAAACCTTTTCAGAATAGTTGATGCACTATTGTGTTTAGAAACATGATCTATTACTTTAGTCTTTGGTTTCCAAACCTAACAAGTTGAGGCCTTAACAACATTAACCTGGTTTCCCTTAACAACATTAAGTACTGCTTTTGGCCTAGCAGTATTAACTACTGCTTTTGGCCTAGCAGTATTAACATTCTTACCATTAACAGTATTAACACTCTTATTAAAATTACTATTTTAGTTGTTGTTTTGTTGTTAATGAGCCTTCTAACCATTGAATGTGCTTTATTAAAAACATTTGTCATTAGACTTACACTTTTCACTATTGTTCTGGGTTAAGCAGTATTACCTGGTCTAGCAGTAGTAAGTGATACTAATCCTGACCTTATTAATACTACTTTTAGAAACATATTCCTTTTAGGACTGGGGTGAGTCATTCTAAAAAATTCTGGTGATTCACCCTTTGAGTATAGTTCCATACTGGTTTTAGCATCTTTTTATTATTAAGCTGTCTCTGATGGTTATCACAATCATACTGCAGGTGATCAAAACTTCCACACACATAGCAAGCTTTGTTAATCATCTCAAAATTACTTCCTAATCTTTGAGACATCATGTAATTCCAGTTTCTTTGGTTTCCTCTAGGACTATGTGTGTTCAGCTTGTTTTGATTACCTTGTTTAACAGTTGTTTTCCTAGAGAATTTACTTTACTTTAAATTTAACAAAACTTTATTTTAGCTAAACTAGACGTAAACTGTTTTTCTTCTCTTTCATAGCCATAAGCACATATTCTTCCTCACTATCTAGACAACAAATATACCAATTCCTCAATAATGGTAGCACCATTATTCTTCCTGACAACCTTTAGGTTTGACTCACTAGCCTTAGTCTTCACTAGACACAACTACAGGCTCTTAACTGTAGGACTTACAAACTATAGCTCATTTACAAACTCTCTATTAAAACCCCCAAAAAAGAGAAAAAAAAATGACAAATCATGTTTTGGAGGCATAAAGTTTCCTATATGGGGAGGTGGAGCAGCATTACACCCTAAACCCCTTTTTGCACATAAAACAACAACTGACTATCGTGTAGTTTGTTTAAGATTTAAAGATGAATACACAAAATTTTCTATTGTAGCTGAATTTCATCTTTTTGTTTTTGAGCCAGTTCCAAATTTCTCCTAAGCTCTGTAATGGCTACTTCTTTTAAATAAATCTCACGTTTTAAGAGCTTGATATCTTCTTCATAAACAGACTTATTTTTCTTATAAACTAGAAGTCTTGCTCTACAAACTCTAAAAAAACCTATTATTAAGTAATACATTTATCTAAGATGTCCATAAGTCTTTTAACATTGTTTATTTGTTTTCTTTATAAAAATTTAAAATTTTCCAAACAAGAGATGAGCAGTTTTGAATCATAGATACCTCAAGTTTTGAACTTGTAAAGAGTAAGCCTAAGTGCAAAAGTTAGATGAAACTTCTTCTCTTGATCACTATCCAATCATAATCCACCAAACCACCATCACATGAGATCCAAAGCATTAGAAGTAGTTGTCTCCACTGGCATAACCCTTCTTGTGTTCTCCCTATTCTTGTTTTCTTGGTTCCTTAGAGCCCTGCCACTTCCCTTGCAAAGTGTCGTCCTTTTGTGGCAGTTGTAACACTCCACCTTGGGACTTATCAAACCCAATGGTTTCAGTAACATTCACAGTAAGCTTTCTTCCAGTGTTCTTCAAGAATCTCCTTGCCCTCATTATTAGCATAGTTATCTACCACCTCAAGTCCATCTCTTCTAAATCATCAGGATTAATTTGTTGCAAGTCCACTTGTCAAGATGTGGACTGTTTGGTTAACTTGACTAAGAAAGCATAGATAACATACATCACTAAAGTTCTCACTTTTTGTTGAGTGAACAACAGTACTTGAAGTGCTAGCAGATGTAACACCATGACATATAAACTACTCCATATGTATTGGCTGTGATGTTTGAGGACACAAAGGCTACGTTTTGTGTGTTTATGCTTAAGCTTGAATGTTCCATTGACCCCGGTTCATAGATCTTCAAGGTTGTTATAAAGATAATACCAAGCTTAATGTAATCTATCTCAAGGCCTTGTTCCTCACCACAATGGTATGTGTGTTCCATTTCTAGTGACAGACTTCTTAAGAAACTCCTGATTCACAATCTTCTGTGAGATACTTCACCATGAATCTCCAACAGACTGTTAAGCTTTGAATCCTAACAAAGGTTTGATCTAATAACCTCTGAGCAAGATGCAGTAAAATTTTCATCTTGCTGGCTTTTAGAAAATACGTCAAGTCTTTTTAGTAGCAGCGTTCCCTCTAAACCTCTTCTCAATAGCCTGCAGCAATGACTTGGCGTCTTTGAAGGAGTTAAACTTCAATTGATGTTCATTAGGATGCCCATCAATAAAGTGCGAACTTGCTTCAGCTCTAAACATATTTATGCCTATTCTTAGCCAGTGAAGAGCACTATAGTCTCAAAACCTTATAACAAGTTTTGTTATTAGAGGTGCATTACCATTCTCTATGACTTCCCATAGAGAATAATCAACCATCTGGATAGACTGTTCCATCCTCATCCTCTAAAGCTCATACTCACCTGGTTTGAGCATAGGCACTTTTGATGTAGCCACCATATGTACTGAGTCTTGATCCATGTCTTCTTAGCAAAGTTTCTCAAAGCAACAAGCTCTGATACCACTAGTTGATCCCACTTCAATGGATCTTGAATTCCCTTAGCTGTGTAGATAGTTATGCAAGATAAATCCTACACAACTATGATAGAAACTTTGTTTGATAATACTAAAGATTATGCGAAATCTAATCTTTAATATAAGAAGAATTCTTCAATGAAACAGTAATTCTAATGAACACACAGATTAACAAACAAAAGCTTCAATATATTAATACGAATACTCTAACTAGTATTAGGGTTACAAAACCTGAAGATATGACAAATCTATGAATGACTCAATTTTGATACATAAAACTCATAACCCTAAGGACCATCCTTTACAACACCAAGAGATCCTAATGGGATTTACAATATATTCCTAAGTTAATGACTATCCTTTCTAAACAAATAACTTATATTCATCTTAGAAATATACATCATACATATCACATAAGCAATCTTTATCTTTTCTCTAAGCAGTCTTTATCCTTTCAGCAGTTGTAATCTTTCAGCAGTTGTAACTTTTATACCAACAACATTAACTTTCAACACCAACAGTAGTAACTTTTGTACCAGCAGAACTAACCGTGTACAAGCAGCATTAACTACTTAGAAAGTTTTCTTTAATCTTCACCAGCAGTACTAAGTTACACTAGCAATACTATATTTACTCTAGCAGTAGTAACATTACTAGTAGTAGTAACTAGCAGTAGTAATATACACTAGTAGTAGTAACTTACACTAGCCATAGTAACTAGTAGTACTAACTACTTAGCATATTTTTCATTAAGATTACTAACAACACTAATTTATGCTTAGCAGTAGTAACACAAACCTTCGCAGCAGTAACTTCAAGAAGGCTTTTAATCCCAACAATCCTCCCCTAAACTTGATATTTATCTTCAAAATCTCAAGTTTCTTTAATAAAAGCTTCATAATCACAAAGAGAATGCTTCTAAACACTTCATTGAGGTACATAGCCTTACTTAAGCTGTTTCTTGACCAATCTAAGAAGCTCAAATGCCATTTCACACTCATAATCAACTTGAAGCTTCACATCATTGAACATCTAATGTAGTGTGTTCTTTGTAAGTGGATACATCTTCTCAACCAACAGATAATAAAGTATGTTCTGCATTGTCACACAATAAACTCCACAAGAATCATAAAGCTTCCAGTTCAGCACTTTAACTAATCCTTGTTGATTTCTCCATACATTATCTTTAAATATGATGTACAAACATGTCTACAAATTAAGATGTAAGATAGTATCCATGTAATCACTGGCTTTGTCTTCTTAAATCTTGCTTTAACTATACTCCAAAGAACTTCTAAATCTTCTCTGTCAAAGTTTTTAAGCATCTTTCCAAAAGTTAAATACATCTGAGAATTACCATCTGCTCTAATAATTTGGAAATAGCTTTTCTTCCCTTCTTTGTAGATCTTGTAGTCAACAATGGTTGGAGATTTGGTAGATAAAGGTATAGCTTCAATAGATACATCCTCTCCATCATCTGTAATGATTTCCATAAATTGCTTAAGCTCTTCAGTTTCTTTATCATTATCCACATTTTGCTTATTAGAGCTTTCTTGTTCTAGAGCTTCTCCTGTCTCTTTGAGCCGCTTTTCCTTGTGCTATCTCTTCCTTCAGGCTTTTTTTATAACTCTCCCTTCACCAATTATATATCCATAATCTACACATGTGTTTACCCCTTTTCATAGCTTTGTCAAATAAATTACTGAACCCAGATGGGGACATCTCTCATCTCGAAGCAATTCATTAATTAGTGATCCACACCACCACCCGTCCCAATCAAGAAAACTTAATTTTCTAGAAACTCGAAAACATCTTAAAATTTGTAAAGCAAACTCTTCAGTTAATGAGCCCCCTGAGGTTGAACTCAAGGACTTGCCACCTCATTTAGAATATGCATTTCTGGAGGGTAACGACAAGTTGCCCGTCATAATTGCAAAAGATTTAAAGAATGAGGAAAAGGCAGCTCTAATCGAGGTTCTAAAGTCCCACAAGCGAGCCATCGCTTGGAAACTTTCTGATATCAAGGGTATTGACCCAGAGTTTTGTACCCACAAAATTCTCATGGAAGAGGACTACGAACCGACGGTTCAGCATCAAAGGCGGGTAAATCCAAAAATCCACGACGTCATCAAGAAAGAAGTTGAAAAGCTTCTTGACGCCGGATTGATTTATCCGATCTCTGACAGTCCATGGGTAAGCCCGGTGCATTGTGTACCAAAGAAGGGTGGCATGACCGTCGTGAAAAATGATGAAAATGATCTTATACCGACTCGATTGGTCACAGGGTGGAGAGTATGCATCGACTACAGAAAGTTGAATGAGGCTACCCGAAAGGACCACTTCCCACTTCCCTTCATGGACCAAATGCTCGAAAGACTCGCGGGAAACCAATTCTATTGTTTCCTCGATGGCTTTTCGGGTTATTTCCAGATTCCCATAGACCCGAAGGACCAAGAAAAGACAACCTTTACTTGCCCATACGGAACATTTGCCTATCGTCGCATGCCTTTTGGGCTATGCAATGCACCCGGCACGTTCCAACGATGTATGATGGCAATCTTCCACGACATGATCGAAAAAACGATGGAAGTGTTTATGGATGACTTTTCAGTCTTCGGGGATTCTTTCTCTACATGCCTATCCCATTTGGACAAAATGTTAAAACGGTGTGAAGACACCAATTTGGTCCTAAACTGAGAGAAAAGCCATTTCATGGTAAAAGAAGGCATTGTTCTTGGATACAAAATCTCCAAGTCGGGAATTGAGGTCGACCAAGCTAAAGTTGATGTTATCGCTAAGCTCCCTCGCCTGACTACTGTGAAAGGTGTCTGAAGTTTTCTTGGGCATGTCGGTTTTTACCGACGTTTCATACAAGACTTCTCAAAAATAGCCCGCCCAATGACTCACCTGCTTGAAAAAGAGACTCCATTTTTCTTCTCAAAAGAGTGTATCAAATCCTTTAATACACTTAAAAGAAAATTGACTGAGGCTCCGATTTTGATTGCTCCCGACTGGGACTTGCCCTTCGAACTAATGTGTGATGCAAGTGATTTTGCAATTGGGGCAGTCCTAGGGCAACGAAAAAACAAGCATTTCCAACCAATTCACTATGCCAGCAAAACCATGACTGAAGCTCAAGCACACTACACTACGACCGAAAAAGAATTACTTGCCGTAGTGTACGCTTTTGAGAAATTTCGGTCATATCTTGTTTTGTCTAAGAGCATAGTGTATACCGACCATTCTGCTATAAAGTATCTCTTCGCTAAAAAGGATGCTAAGCCAAGACTGATGCGGTGGATCCTTTTGCTCCAAGAATTCGATGTTATCATCCAAGACAAAAAAGGAGCAGAAAATATGGCCGTCGATCATCTTTCCAGACTTGAGAACCCTCATCAAGATAAACTCGAGAACAAGGAAATCACGGAAACATTTCCTCTCGAAACTCTTGGATCGGTTGCTCTTCGTGCTGATAGTACCCCATGGTTTGCAGACTTCGCAAACTACCATGCGGGAACTTTCGTTTGTCAAGGGAAGTCATCCCAACAGAAAAACAATTTTTTTCAAAGACGTCAAACACTATTTCTAATGACCCATTCGTGATTCAAAATCTGTACGGATCAAATGATCCGCGGTCGTGCAACTAAAGAAGCTCTCGACATTCTCAGAAGCTTGCCACAATAGACCCACCGGGGTACTTCATAGGTGCAAACCTCACCGACAAAAGGTCTTTGATGCCGGAGTTCTTTTAGCCTTCAATATACAAGGATGCACACTAGTTGGTTAAAAAATATAGACTCAGGCCCAACGACAAGGAAAAATTCTCACAAAGGGATGAGATGCCTCAAAATTCCTATCCAAGTTATGTGAATCTTTAACGTTAGGGCATATCGACTTCAGGGACCCTTCCCAGCTTCTAAAGCAACAAATACATACTTGTGGCTGTTCGACATCTGTCAAAATGTTTGACGCAAAGGCGCTCCCCACCACGACGCCCGGGTATTTGCAAATTCCTTAAATCTCTCTTTGGCCAATTTGTGCTCCCCCGTAGCCAACATCATTGATCGTGCACACATTTTTGCAATGACCAATTTCAAAGGATCATCGCCTAAATATGGAGTCACTCATCGTCCTCTCCACCGCGTACCTCCCAGACAAGTAGGGCAGTTGAAGTATCAATCGTGGTTTTAAAAAAGAATCCTTGAAAGGACAGTGGGCGAAGAAAACCGTGCCATCTTGTCGAACAAGCTCGATGACGTTCTCTGGCTTCCGTACAGCATACAAACACCCTATCCAGGGTGGTACTTCCGTACAAGCTTGTATATGGAAAGGCATGTCATCTACCGATTGAGTTGGAGCACAAAGCTTACTGGGCCCTTAAAAATGCAAACTTTGATCTCCAAACAGCGGGTGATCAACGCAAAGTTCAGCTCAATGAATTAAGTGAACTGCGTGATCAAGCCTATGAAAATTCTTTGATCTACAAAGAGAAAACTAAGAGAATTCATGACGCAAAGATCAAAAACCGCGTTTTCAACGTCGGTGATCAAGTCCTCCTCTTTAACTCAAGATTAAAAATTTTCTCTGGCAAGTTGAAATCCCGTTGGCAGGACCCCATTTAACCAATGTTCAATCCTTTCCGTATGGACTGTTGAGTTATCTCAGAACTCCGGGCCAAACTTCAAAGTAAATGGTCATCGTCTCAAGCACTACTTTGGAGGTGATATCCCTGCTATGGATATCCCTGACCTCCAAACATTCCCTAAGGACAACTGAATTCAGGGAATTGGGTCAAGCTTAGTGACCCTAAACAAGCGCTTCGTGGGAGGCACCCCATGCTTATCCTAGTTTATCAGTAGTAGTAGTATGCTAGTTTATGAATAAGTGTTTAGTTGTTGTGAGGAGGCTTGCCTCTTTTTCCTATCCGTGGATTGTGTTTTTGTGGCTTATTGTCCCATATGTCCCGGATTTTTGAAGTCTCTCGTGCTAATTTTCCTTCGATCACAAGAACTTCAAAATTCTTCACTTTCAAGTTGGGAATCCGTATCCTAATCTTAGCGACTAACGTTATCTTTAAGCATATTTTCATAAACGCTTAGGATTAACTGTAGAAACCCTTCGTAAAACATTGAGGACAATGTTTCATTCTAGTATGGGGGGATCTTCGATTTGATTTTTGCCTGCAGCCGTTGTTATCACGTAATCCCGTTTTTACCACCAAAATTTCAAAAAAATGAAAAAATTTAAAAATTTTCAAAAATAAAATAAGTGTTTTATCACAATTTTGACTTTCCTGCTGGGTAGAATAAGAAACTTTGACGTGCGATCGAGCGTGTTGACTCTACTTGTTCCTTAACCGTTAACTAAGCTATCCGCGAATATCGTGAGAATGAAAAATGATATTTAAGTATGAATTGGATGCAAAAACAAGGATAACTTGGAAATCTTAAGAGTTCAAGTTGTAATTTGACGTTTTTCTCCCATAAGATTCTAAACCTGACTAATATACGTGCTACTTTTGGAAATTAAAACTAAATCCATAATTTTAATATAGTATATATAGACAAAAACTTTAGACTTAGTTCAAATTTATACTTGAATTTTTCAAAAAGACGTTTTCCCAATATAAAAAAATGATGAAAAATGGCAAAAATATAATAAAATAAAAACTGTGGTTGATAAAGTTTGTTGTATCTTGCCGCTGCACAACCGATGTTTACAGCCTTCTAAAGAAAACCATATAATAATTATCCGAGTCTGATAAAAGTATTTGCTAAAAGATCTTTCCCGTCTCCCTCACAACCGATGTTGCAGCCTTCTAAAAGGTCGAGGGTTACAAGTGCGTAAATAGTTAATGTTAAGTGTGAATAAAAGATCTCTTTTTGTTAAACTCGAATATGCTTTTGAACTTTGGCTATTATATTTTATAAGCTATTATATTTTCCAAAGGAACAACACCGTGATGATGATCCAGTAAGAATACATGAAGAATCGATGCAAGTTACTCAGGAGATTATCAACAAAATGACTCATCTAAGTGTTGGGAATTATTCATTCCTGACTTAGTACCGTTAGGTATATATTTAGTACCGATAGTTATAGTTAGTACTGACAGTACAAAGTGTTAAGTACTGCTCAGATAGTTAGTACCGTTAGTATAAATAGTTAGTACCGTTTAAGATATATGTATGAGATATTATAGGAAAAGATATGTATTATCTTTTATGCGTTTTGTAAGCCTGTTGGGGTTTATCCTTGGTCTATAAAAGGAACCCTACGGCATTAGAGAGATAACAAGATATTGATAACACACAGATCTCATCTCATACAATCATATCTCATAGTTAGTAATCTGTAACCCTTAAAGCAGATTAATAGAAATCAAAGTTTGGTTTTTCATTATTCTTCTATACAATTGTGTAGATTCCGCATATACAAATAGTATTCATACGTCATGTTTTCATCTATAGTCAATCTGTATTTAAACAAGTTGGTTATCACCCTTATCAGGCTGCAAAGATCTGTTCAGTTTGGGACTCACAAGTGGTATCAGAGCCTATGAGAAACTTTGAGTAAGAAAAACAAAAACCAGTTGTAAACCCCTATCTTAAAAATCAATTCAATATCTGGATCATAAATACAAAAATTCCACCACCAACCAACACCACCACCCCATCACAAACACCAACCCAACAAACTCCTCCCAAAGATAACGTTTTAACCATCAATCTTTCAATTCTAGAAAGGGGATAATATACATATAGGCCATGAAAAAGGAACACTATTTAGTCCCATACAGAATATCCTTCTGGAAGTTATACAAATGAAATGGTCTTGTAAGCAATCACCACAATTCAAAGACAAATCAAGGTTCTGCAGAAGAAATCTTAGCCAGAGAAAGAGAAAGAAAAGCAAGGACTACTTTGCTTATGGCTTTATCAGAAGATCATCTTGCTAAATTTTATAAAATGACTAATGCTAAAGAGATGTGGGAGCTATTAAATCTAGATTTGGGGGAAATGATGAATCAAAGAAGATACAGAATATTTCAAATGCAACATTTGAAGTTCTCTGTATCAAACTCAGAAGGACTACATAAAGGTTATGACAGGTTTTAAAGTCTTTTGAGTCAATTAAAGATACATGGTGCAGGCGTCTCCTCTGAGGATGCAAATCATAAATTCCTTAGGTTTCTACCTTCTGTCTGGTCTTAAGTTTCCTTAATCATAAGGACCAAGCCAGGAGTGGACAGTCTCAGCTTTGATGATCTGTATAATAATCTAAGAGTCTTTAAAAATCATGTTAAAGGCTCTACTATATCATCCTCTAGCACGCAAAATGTAGCGTTTATCTCTGAAAACACTAGCAGTACTAATGATGTTAGTACCGCTTATGGTGTTTCTAATCCTTCTGGTCAAAACTCACAATATGAACATGCTTCATCATACTCCTTACATGCAAATCAATCTAGTTGTCCTCAATTGGATCATGAGGATTTGGAACAGCTTGATGAGTTTGATTTAGAAGAAATGGATTTGAAATGGCAGGTGGCCATGATTTCCATGAGACTGAAGAAGTTCTACAAAAAGACAGGTAGAAAGCTGCAATTTGATGCCAAGGAACCGGTTGGTTTTGACAAAACCAAAGTCGAGTGCTACAATTGTCACAAGACAGGGCATTTTGCTAGAGAGTGCAGATCCAAGGGGAATCAAGATAGTAGGAGGAGAGATGCTTGGAACACTGGGAATAAAGCTAAAGACAATGAGAGGAGATCTGGTAAACAGGAGGAACCTAAAGCTTTGGTAACTCTTGATGGAGATGGTGTTGATTGGACCAGTCACTCAGAAGATGAGCAAGAGAACTATGCTTTGATGGCTTACAGCAATTCAGGCTCAGACACTGAGGTAACTTCTTGTTCAAAAGAGTGTAAAGAATCTTATGCTAAACTTAAAAAATTATATGATGAACATAGGGAACAACTTGGTGATGCCAATATAGAAATTCAGGCATATACTCAAGTTTTAAAGAAAGTAGAAGCACAATTAGTTGCTTATCAACAAAATCAACTTTGGTATGAGGAAAAGATTAGGTTTATGAAAATTGATTTAGATGATAAAACTGATGTGCTTACATACCATAAGAAACTATTGGCAGAAGCTAAAAAAGAAAAAGAAGAATTGAAAACTAAAGTAGAAAAATGGCACAACTCTTCTAAAAGTCTTAATATTATGCTAAATAGTCAGATGAGTGCTAGGGACAAAGCTGGGCTTGGGTATGGAAATCAAATGCATAATGGTGTATTAAGTTATGAAAATGAAGTGTTTGGAAGTTTGTTTGACAATAGGTCTAGTGATAGAGAAAATAGTCCAGTTAATGATAGATATGCAGAAGGAATGCATGCTGTCCCACCTCCAATAACAGGAATTTTCATACCTTCTGGAACTGATGTTGAAATTGATGATTCACAATATACATATGGTCAAAAACAGTCTAAATCAAGTGAATCTAATTTTGCTTCTTGTGAATCTAACTCTAGTGTAGAAACAAATGAATCTGTACCTAAACCAGTTGCTAATGAACCCAAAGCTGTTAGTGACCCTAAAGTTTGGTCTGATGCTCCTATCATTGAGGAGTATGAATCAGATAGTGATGATGAACATGTGTCTCTACCCACAAAAGAACAGGAAACACCTAGTTTTGCTTTTGTTAATACTGTTAAGCATGTAAAAACTCCTAGGCAAACTGTTAAAGAACAAAACACATGTAGTCAGAGTCCTAAACCTGACAAAAAGGATTGTAGTGGTTTAATGTCTAAAAAATTAGGTTTGGGATATGGGTTTACTAAAAAGGCATGTTTTGTATGTGGTAGTTTTAGCCATCTTATTAGAGATTGTGATTTCCATGAGAAAAGAATGGCTAAACAAGCTGAATTGAACAAAAGGATGTGTAAGGGTACTGGTCAAAGGGAAAATAGGCCAGTGTGGAACAATGTGCAAAGAGTGAATCACCAAAACCAATTTGTTCCTACAGCAGTACTAACTAGAACTGGCAGAATTCCAGTTAATACTGCTAGAGCTAGCAGTACTAACAATGTTAATACTGCTAGACATAATTTTAACAGTCAGGCAGTACCAACTAATGCTGCCAGGAAAGTTAATACTGTTAAACCTATTGTGAATGATGTTAGACCAAAAACTATTTTTCATAAAACGCATTCACCTATTAAAAGGCCATTTAACAGAACAACAGCACCAAAAACAAATCTTGCAAATCAAAAGGTTAATACTGCTAGGGACAAAGCAGTTAGTGTTGTTGGGGGCATAGGGAAAACTGCTGTTAAGCCCTCAGCAGATTGTGTTTGGAGACTAAAGAGGAACTATGTGAATAAATTCTCCAAATACAATGGTGGATCAAATTCTAGAAAATTTGTTAATTCTGAAGATCCACTAGGCAGACCCAAGCCAAAAATGGCTTGGGTCCCTAAGAGAAACTAATTTCTCTTATTTTTCATGTGCAGGATGATCCATATAAAGCTTTAAAGAACAAAGGGATTGTTGATAGTGGATGTTCTAGGCACATGACTGGGAACAAGGCCTATCTTGTTGATTATCAAGACTATAATGGTGGCCCTGTTGCTTTTGGAGGTAGTAAAGGTTACATCACTGGTAAAGGTAAAATTAGAACAGGAAAGTTAGATTTTGAGGATGTGTGCTTTGTGAAAGAACTACAGCTTTTCAATCTCTTTTCTGTCTCACAAATGTGTGACAAAAAGAATAAGGTTCTCTTTACAGACACTAAATGTCTTGTATTGTCTCCTGACTTTAAGTTGCCTGATGAAAATCAAGTATTACTTAAAGTCCCTAGACAAAACAATATGTACAGTTTCAACTTAGAGAACATCATTCCTACAGGAGGTTTAGCTTGTTTGATTGCAAAGGCCAGAGTTGATGAATCTAACAAATGACATAGGAGGTTGGGTCATGTTAACTTTAAAAATTTAAACAAACTTGTGAAGGGAAACCTTGTTAGAGGATTACCTTCCAAGATTTTTCAAAATGACCACACTTGTGTTGCTTGTCAGAAAGGAAATCAACACAAGGCCTCTTGTAAATCCAAATCAGTGAGCTCTATTAGTCAGCCCTTACAGCTTCTGCATATGGACTTATTTGGACCTACATCTGTAAGGAGTATAAACTATAAGACTTACTGCCTGGTTATCACTGATGATTTTAGCAGGTTTAGTTGGGTATTCTTTTTAAGAACTAAGGATGAAACTAGTGGAATCCTTAAGGACTTTATAAGACAAATTGAAAACCAATTAAACAAAAAGGTTAAAACTATTAGATGTGATAATGGTACATAATTCAAGAATAGGGACATGACTAAATTATGTGGGTCAAAAGGGATCAAGAGGGAATATAGTAATGCCAGAACTCCACAGCAAAATGGAGTTGCTGAGAGGAAAAACAGGTTTTGTTGACCAAGTTGACTGAAGCTTTGACCATACGAGAGTTTTGACTTTTGATAGCTTCCTCTTTCTTTGCTTTTGTGGCTCTTCCGCTTGTGTTTCGTGTTTGCCCATTTTAACCGTTTTCTTGAGGTTTTTTTGCTTTATCCGTACCTGCACATACAAAACACAAAAACAAGCATAACACATGCGCGAGAGAGAGAGTATATCGGGGGGAGGAGAGGGTTCGTGAGCAGATATTGGGTTATTTTTGATATAAAATGGATATGTGTTTTCACACATATCAAAAGACTATCCTATCTGGGAAGTTATACAAAATGGAAATGGTCCTGTATCAATCACCACATATACACAAGGTCAAATCAAGGTTCTGCCTCCAAGGACTGCAGAAGAGATCTTAGCCAGATAAAGAGAAAGAAAAGCAAGGACAACTTTGCTTATAGCTTTACCAGAAGATCATCTTGCTAAATTTCATAAAATGACGGATGCTAAAGAGATGTGGGAAGCCATCAAATCTAAATTTCATAAAATGACGGATGCTAAAGCAACGGTTTGAAGGTTTCTCTGTATCAAACTCAGAAGGACTACATAAAGGCTATGACAGGTTTCAAATCTATTGAGGTCAATTAGAGATTCATGGTGCAGGCGTGTCCACTGAGGATGCAAATCAGAAATTCCTTAGGTCTCTACCTTCTGCCTGGTCTCAAGTTTCCTTGATCATGAGGACTAGGCCAGGAGTGGACATTCTCAGCTTTGATGATCTGTATAATAATCTAAGAGTCTTTGAGAATGATGTTAAAGGCTCTACTGCATCATCCTCTAGCACGCAGAATGTGGCATTTGTCTCTGAGAACACTAGCAGTACTAATGATGTTAGTACCGCTTATGGTGTTTCCAATCCTTCTGGTCAAAACTCACAATATGAACATGCTTCATCATATTCCTTACTTACAAATCAATCTAGTTGCCCTCAATTGGATCATGAAGATTTGGAACAGCTTGATAAGTTTGATTTAGAAGAAATGGACTTGAAATGACAGGTGGCCATGATTTCAATGAGAATAAAAAAGTTCTACAAAAAGACAGGTAGAAAGCTACAATTTGATGCCAAGGAACCAGTTAGTTTTGATAAAACCAAAGTCGAGTGCTATAATAATGTGGCATTTGTTTCAGAGAACACTAGCAGTACTAATGATGATAGTACTGCTTGTGGTGTTTCTAATTCTAGGAATAAGGATAAAGAGTATGGGAGAAGATCTGCTAAACAGGAGGACTCTAAAGCCCTGGTGACTATTGATGGAGAAGGTGTTGATTGGACTAGTCACTTAGAAGAAGAGGAAGATTATACTTTGATGGCTTGTAACAGTTCAGGCTCAGACACAGAGGTACAATCTTGTTCTAATGAATGTGTTACATCATATAATAAACTTAAAAAACTCTATGATAAACAAAGAGCACAACTTAGTGATGCAAGCATAGAAATACTGTCATATACTCAAGCTTTAAAGAAAGTTGAAGCACAATTAGTTGCTCATCAACAAGGTCAACTTTGGTATGAGGAAAAGATAAGGTTTATGAAAATAGACTTAGATGATAAAACAGATGTCCTTACATACCATAAGAAACTATTGGCAGAAGCTGAAAAAGAAAAAGAAGATTTAAAAGCTAAAGTAGAAAAATGGCACAACTCTTCTAAAAATCTTAGTCTTTTGCAAAATAGTCAGATGAGTGCTAATGATAAATTTAGACTTGGGTATGGGGATCACAGATATGATGGCATTTTGAGCTATGAAAATGAAGTTTTACAAAGTGTGTTTATGAATAAGGAAAGTGATTTAGAAAATCAACCTTTGTATGATAGGTTTGTTACAGCAGAAGGAATGCATGCTGTACCCCCACCCATGACAGGGAATTACATGCCATCTGGACCTGATATTGAAATTGATTACTCACAATTTACATATGGTCCAAAACAGTCTCAACCTAGTGAATCTGAAACCCAAACAAGTGACTTTGATACATGTGAATCCAACATTAGTGTAGAAACACCTGAAATTGTGTCTGAACCAGTTGTTAATGAACCTAATGTAGGATCTCAACCGAAAGTCTGGACTGATGCTCCTATCATTGAGGAGTATGAGTCAGATAGTGATGATTATTGTGTGTCTAAACCTACAAAAGAACAGGAACAACCTAGTTTTGCTAGTACTAATAAGCAAGTAAAAACTCCTAGGGAAACTGTTAAGAATCAATTCACACATAGTAAAAATCCAAAAGTTGACAAGAAAGGTTTGGGATATGGGTTTACTACAAAAGCATGTTTTGTATGTGGAAGTCTTAGTCATCTTATCAGAGATTGTGATTTCCATGAAAAAAGGATGGCTAAACAAGCTGAGTTAAACAATAGGATGAGGAAGAAGTCTAGTCAAAGGGAGATTAGGCCAATTTGGAACAATGTGCAAAGAGTAAATCATCAAAACCAATTTGTTCCTACAGCAGTACTAACTAGAACTGGCAAAATTCTAGTTAATACTGCTAGGCATACTGCTAGAGCTAGCAGTACTAATAATGTTAGTACTGCTAGGCATAAACTTAACAGAAAGACAGTACCATCTAATGGTGCTAGGAATGTTAATACTGTTAAGCCTATTGTGAATAATGCTAAAGTTAATAATGTTAAGCCTATGGTATCAACTTTTAGAAAGCCATTAAATAGAACAACAGCACTTAGAACCAATTTTTCATATCAAAAAGTTAATACTGCTAAAGTAAATGCAGTTAGTGTTGTTGGGGTAAAAAGGGAAACTGTTGTTAAACCCTCAACAGGTTGTAATTGGAGACCAAAAAGACATTACTGGCACAAAGTCTCCAAATACAATAGTGGATCAAGACCTAGAAATTGTGCTACTTTCAAAGATCCCTAAGAGAATCTAATCTCTTTTATTTGATGTGCAGGATTATCCACACAGAGCTTTAAAGAACAAAGGGATTGTTGATAGTGGATGTTCCAGGCACATGACTGGAAACAAGGCCTACCTTGCTGAATATCAAGACTTTAATGGTGGCCCTGTTGCTTTTGGAGGAAGTAAAGGTTACATAACTGGTAAAGGTAAAATAAAAACAGGAAAGTTAGATTTTGAGGATGTGTGCTTTGTGAAAGAACTACAACATTTCAATCTCTTTTCTGTGTCACAGATTTGTGACAAGAAGAACAAAGTTCTTTTCACTGACTCTGAATGTCTTGTTTTGTCTCCTGAATTTAAGTTACCTGATGCAAATCAAGTCTTACTTAGAATCCCCAGAAAAAACAATATGTACAGTCTCAATCTAGAGAACATTGTTCCTTCTGGAGGTTTAGCCTGTTTAATTGAAAAGGCCACAATTGATGAATCTAATAAATGGCATAGAAGGTTGGGTCATGTTAACTTTAAAAACTTAAACAAACTTGTGAAGGGAAACCTTGTAAGAGGTTTACCTTCAAAGATTTTTCAAAATGACCACACTTATGTTGCTTGTCAGAAAGGAAAGCAACACAAGGCCTCCTGTAAGGCCAAATCAGTGAGCTCTATTAGTCAGCCCTTACAGCTTCTACATATGGATTTGTTTGGACCTACATCTGTAAGGAGCTTAAACCATAAGACTTATTGCCTGGTTATCACTGATGATTTTAGGAGGTTTAGTTGGGTGTTCTTCTTTAGAACTAAAGATGAAACTAGTGGAATCCTTAAGGACTTTATAAGACAAATTGAGAACCAATTAAATCAAAAAGTTAAAACTATTAGATGTGATAATGGTACAGAATTTAAGAACAAGGATTTTATTGAATTTTGTGGGTCAAAAAGGATCAAGAGGGAATACAGTAATTCTAGAATTCCACAACAAAATGGAGTTGCTGAAAGAAAGAACAGGACCCTAATTTAGGCTGCTAAAACTATGCTAGCAGATTCATTTTTACCTAACACTTTTTAGGATGAAGTAGTTAGTACTGCTTGTTATGTGCTTAATAGGGTATTAGTGACAAAGCCTCAAAATAAGATACCTTATGAACTTGTAACTGGTAAAATTTCAATCATAAGATATATAAGACCCTTTGGGTGTCATGTGACCATCTTGAATACCATTGACCACCTGGGCAAGTTTGAGGAAAAGTCTGATGAAGGGTTTTTAGTTGGGTGTTCTCTTAATAGCAAGGCTTTTAGGGTATACAATTTAGAAACCAAGAGGGTTGAAGAAAATCTGCATATAAACTTTTTGGAAAATAAAGCTAATGTTGCAGGGAAAGGACCTAATTGGCTGTTTGATCTTGATTATTTAACTGATCTAATGAACTATCAGCCTGTTACTACAGAAAATAAAGCTAACAAAACTGCAGGTCCAAAAGAAATAAATTATAGTGCAGGTATACAAGATAATATTGATGTAGGAAACTCTGAAATGGAAGTTAAACCTGCTCAAGAATACTTTGTACTGCCATTATGGTCTTCTTATACTTCAACAGTCAGAAGCTCAAAAGCATAGAATGGAGATGAAAAGCCTAATTGAGATACTAGTCCAAAGACAAATGAGGAGCCAAAAGATCAGGAGGATCAAGCATTTTTGAAGGAGCTTGAAAGGCTTAAAAGACAAGAAAAGGAGGCTAATGATGCAGCTAAAGTTTTTAGAAAGGAGTTTGCTCAAAGTACTAAGGATTTGCTTCTTCAAGCAGGAGCTGCTAGAGCTACCAGTACTAACACAGTTAATACTGTTAGCACACCACTTAGTACTGCCAATACTTCAAATGGTTTTAGTGCTCGTGGACCTGATCTAAACAACAATGACCAGGATGATTCTCAAATACCTGCTCTTAAGGATATTTATGAGAATCCAAGTGATGGGATTTTACCCAATGCATCTTATGATGATGAGGGTGCAGTGGCTGAATTCACTAATTTAGAAACCACTGTGAATGTTAGTCCTATTCCTATATCAAGGATACACTCCATTCATCCTACAACTCAAATTCTTAGAGATCCAACCTCAGCAGTTCAGATAAAGAACAAAGTATACAAAAGTTCTGGAGCTCGTTCTTTTGTTAGCTATATTCAAAAGTAGAGACGAAATAATCATAAGGATTTCCATCACTATTTGTTTGCTTGCTTCCTTTCTCAGATTAAACCCAAGAAGATATCTCAAGCTCTTGAAGATGAAAGTTAGGTTGATGCCATGCAGGAAGAGCTGCTGCAATTCAAGATTCAGAATGTTTGGATTATGGTTGATTTGCCTTTTAGAAAGAGGGCAATTAGGACAAAATGGGTTTATAGGAATAAGAAGGATGAAAGAGGTGTTGTAGTTAGAAATAAGGCAAGGCTGGTTACCCAGGGATATAGACAAGAGGAAGGGATAGACTATGATTAGGTTTTTGCTCCTGTGGCTAGGATTGAAGCCATCAGGATCTTTTTGGCCTTTGCTTCTTATATGGGATTCATAGTTTATCAAATGGATGTGAAGAGTGCCTTCTTATATGGAACAATTGATGAGGATGTGTATGTGTCTCAACCTCCAGGTTTTGTAGATCTTAAGTTCCCTAAGAAGGTCTACAAAGTTGTAAAAGCTCTGTATGGTTTACACCAAGCTCCTAAAGCTTGGTATGCTACTTTACCTACTTTCTTGTTAAAGAGTGGATACAGAAGAGGAACCATTGACAAGACTCTTTTCATCAAGAAGGACAAGATAGTGCAAGTTTATGTGGATGATATTATCTTTGGTTCTACAAAGAGATCTTGGTGTGATGAATTTGAGACCTTGATGAAGAGTAGATTTCAGATGAGTTCTATGGGAGAGCTCACCTTCTTTCTTGGATTACAAGTCAAACAGAAAGAAGATGGTATCTTTATAAGTCAGGATAAGTATGTTGCAGAGATCCTGAAAAAGTTTGATTTTGCCAGTGTAAAGACTGCTTGTACACCAATTGAGACTCAGAAGCCTTTAGTCAAGGATGAGGAAGCTAGCGATGTGGATGTACACCTTTATAGATCTATGATTGGCTCTTTAATGTACTTGACTGCTTCTAGGCCTGATATTATGTTTGCAGTCTGTGCTTGTTTTAGGTTTCAGGTCACTCCAAAGACCACCCATCTCAATGCTGTAAAGAGAATCTTTAGGTATCTAAAAGGCAAACCTAAACTAGGCCTTTGGTATCCTAGAGTGTCCTCATTTGACCTGGAAGCCTACTCAGATAGTGACTATGCTAGAGCAAATCTTGACAGTCAATCCACAACAGGAGGTTGTCAATTTCTTGGCAGGAGAGTTATTTCTTGGCAATGTAAAAAGCAGACAATTATGGCTACTTCTACTACAGAGGCAGAATATGTTGCTGCTGCAAATTGCTGTGGGCAAGTTTTGTGGATTCAAAATCAAATGTTAGACTATGGGTTCAATTTCATGAATACGAAGATCTACATTGATAATGAAAGTATAATATGCATTATAAATAATCTAGTATATCACTCCAAAACAAAGCATATTGCAATTAGGCACCACTTCATTAGGGATGCTTATGAGAAGAAACTTATCCAGGTGCTCAAAATACACACTAATGACAATGTAGCTGATCTTCTAACCAAGACATTTGATGTTAGCAGGTTCCAGTTCTTAGTTGTAACTATAGGGATGATCAATCCATAAGCTGCATTCGTTAAGGGGAGGAAAATGATGTGTTGTAATGTTTGTATGAAGTGTTCAGTGTTCAGAAATGTATTAACCATAAGTGATGAATTTCAAGAAGCTATTTGGGTTTTAAAGAGTCATTAGGAAGAGATTTAGTTGGTATTGAAGCACTTCTGTTGCCAAACTTGTTCATTCTTTATTTGACAATCGTTAGTACTGAGAGTGCAAAGTTAATACCGTTGGGCAAAGATAGTACCGCTATAGAGACGTTGAAGAAAATACCGCCAAGGGTTTACAGTGTAAATTGAAACGGTTTCATTGATCTTAGGTTTGCTAAACCTATATAAACCCACCTCAATTGCACAGTTCACTCACGTAATATCTCTATCAATTACTTTCGTTCATTCAAACCCTAATCTCTCACTCTCCGACGATCACAAATTTAACAACAATGGCTATTCTTGAATCGTGCCCTAAACATAATATGGTCGCTTATTTAGAAAAGACTGATGGGAATGCAGAGTTTCATAAGATAATTGATTTTCTTGCGCGAAGATCCATTCACAATGCTCTCACTGTAAGTCTAGTAGTCTCTACTACATTTGTTGAACAGTTTTGGATGTCTGCTAAATCCAAAATAATCAACAATGTTAGGTATATTACTGCCAAAGTAGCTGGCAAGCATGTGTCTATCTCTGAAGCATCAATAAGAAGTGATCTTCTTTTTGATGATGCTGATGGGATATATTCTCTACCAAATCAGGCCATATTTGATGCTATACAGCTCATGGGGTATGAGGGGGATTTAACTATTTTGACATTTAACAAAGCTCTGTTTTCACCCCAATGGAGATTTCTTTTTCATACAATGAATCATTATATTAGTTCAAAAAGCACCTATTTGGATCAAATTCCTACTAACATTGCCACTGCTGTTATTTGCTTAATATCTAATCAGAAATATAATTTTTCTAAATTAATTTTTGATGGTATGCTTAGACACTTAGATGCAAAGAAAAAGTTTATTATGTATCCACGTTTTATTTTAATCTTTTTGGAAAAACAGCTAATGAATGTACCAGTACCTTTAGACCATTTTTTAGTAAATGCTTTGACAAGTAAAGTGGTAAACATTTTTCAGGGAAAATCACACCTCTGTTTTCTAGCATGTTGATTCAACCAACAGAGGATGAGGGTGCACAATCAGAAAGACCATATGAACCACAACCTACACCTTCCCCTACTCATCTAACTAAAGTTCATGTTAAGCCTCAGTCTGACCCATCACCTAGACCTTCACCTACTACTCATATTCCTGATTCCATTCTAGAGGATTCTGGTGGGAATCATAGAGGTCAGTCATCCAGTGATAGATCCCTTTCAGGGAATGAGGGTGGCATGACACTCCAAAGTGTATATGATCTTTGTATCTCCTTGTGTACACAGGTTACAGATCAAGCCAAAGAAATTAAACACTTGAAGGCACAGATCAAGAAGCTTAAGAAGAAAGCCAAACTTGTTATCACACACCACAAAGCTTGGATGAAGAGTGCATCCTTGAAGCACAGATTGGCAGGAAAGAAGTCCTTAAATAAACAATGGATTCAAAAGGAGTCTGTATCCAAACAGGGGAGGAAATCAGCCAAGGCTGAACCTATAGTCTATAAAGATCAAGCTTTTGATGAGCTTGCTGATGATACATTGGATTATATGGATAAAGAGAGTGCTCATGATGTGGGGAGGACAAGAAATGTAGTGAGTGGAGAGAAGGAGACTATAGATAATAGAGTTAGTACTGAAGATGTAGTTAGTACTGATAAGGAAGAAGTTAGTACTGACAAGGTAAAAGTTAGTACTGACAGATCAAGAGTTAGTACTGATAAGAAAGAACTTAGTACCGACAGAACAGATGAAGGTACTGATGCTCAAATTGTAGGAAGAAATGGTACTCAAACAACTCCAACAACCCCTACTCCATCAATATTTGGTGATGATGAAACTATTGCTCAAGTTCTTCTCAACATGAGCCAAGCCAAAACAGTTTTAAGAGAAAAGGAGAAAGGAGTTGAACTTAAGGATGTTGAGAATATTGAAAGACCTAGACATACTTCAACTAGATCATTATTGACATTAAAGCCTCTTCCAAAGATTGATCCAAAAGATAAAGGGAAAAAGAAAATTGAAGCCAGTTAGTACTGCCAGTCCTTATGGTGGACTATCCTTCACTGATCTAACCAATACTGACCAAGATGATTCAGAAATACCAGCTCTTGAGGAAATTTATGACAATCCTACTGATGGTATTTTTACCAATTCATCTTATGATGATGAGGGTGCAGTGGCTAACTTCACAAATTTAGAACCTGTTGTGAATGTCAGTCCTATTCTCACATCAAGGATTAACTCTATTCATCCTTCAATCATAATTCTTGGCAAGATCCAACAATCCAGAAGTTCAACAGAAGCAAAGTGACCAAAACGTTCTAGGCAAACTTACTATAGGAGCACATGCTTTTTAAGTTATTATCAAAGCAAAGGAGAACAATAATCATAGAACGACTTCCAGCAGTTGGGGTTTTTTTTTTATTTTCTTGTTTATTTTTCTTATCCTCAAAATGAACCCAAGAATATCTTAAAAAGACTTGAAGATGAAATTTGGGTTGATGATTGCAGGAGATCTGAAGCAATTCAAGACTAAGAAGTATGGATTCTTGTAGTTTGCATATAGGAAGAAGGCAAATTGGACAAAATGGGTGTTTACAGAAATAGAAGTCTCATGATATTCAAATTGACTTTGATGAGAGAGGAGTTGTGGTAGATAATATGGCAGGGTTAGTTGCTCAGGGACATAGGCAAGAAGAAGGGAAGATTATGATGAGGTTTTTGCTTTGTGGCAAGATTGAAAGCCATTAGGATCTTTTTATGCCTTTGCCTCTTACATGGGATTAATAGTCGATCAAATGGAAGTGTTAAAAGTGCTTCCTGCATGGGGGAAGAAATTGAATGAGCGAGGGTCTATGTGGTCTCAACCTCCAGGTACAATAACTATTACCCACTACAACTTTATAGATCCTATAGTATCCTAGAAGGTCTACAAAAGAAATAGTGAAAGTCCTTTTTGGTTTTCCACCAAGCTCCCAAAGCTGGTATGCCTATTTATCTACTTTCTTGTTAAAGAATGGAATACCAAAAGAGGATACTTTTGACATGACTCTTTTTTCATTAAGAAGGACAAACATGATAATATATTAGTAAAGTTTTGTATATGATTCATTTTTGGTTCTACAAAGAAATCCTGGTGTGATGATTTAAGGTAATATTGAAGAGTAGATTTCTGAATGAGTTCTATGGGAGAACTCACTTCTTTCTTGGATTACAAGTCAAACAGAAAGAAGATGGTATTTTTATAAGTCAGGATAAGTATGTTGCAGAAATCCTGAAGAAGTTTGATTTTGCCAGTGTAAAGACTGCTAGTACACCAATTGAGACCCAGAAGCCTTTAGTCAAGGATGAGGACTCGCACCTACAAATAGCCAAAGCTAGTGTGTGGATGTACACCTTTTTTAGGATCCATGATGGCTTTTTAATGTACTGTTTGCTTCTAGGCCTGATATTATGTTTGCAGGATGATATTGCTTGTTCTAGGCTTCAGGTCAATCCTAAGAATTCACATCTAAGTTCTGTTAGAGAATCTTTTAGGTATCTTAAGGGGGCAAACCAAACTGGGCCTTTGGTATCCTAGGGTGTCCTCATTTGACCTGGAAGCCTATTCAGATAGTGACTATGCTGGAGCAAATATTGACAGGAAATCCACAACAGGAGGTTGTCAATTTCTTGGCAGGAGACTTATTTCTTGGCAATGCAAAAAGCAGACAATTGTGGCTACTTCTACTCCAGAGGCAGAATATGTTGCTGCTGACATTTGCTGTGGGAAAATGGTCATCAGTTCTCATGCTTAATAGGCAAAGAACTGGCTATGTTTCATAAGCAAACGGCTTACTTGGTAAAGACTTCGCTCAAAATCCGTTTATGGTTGACAATTTACCAAAAAATTATAGGGTTATCAACTAACGTTACTATCATGGTTAAGCTAGATTGGCTAGTCCAGGTTCAACAGTTCTTGGTAATGGACTACTCTAAATCTGTTGATAGCTGATAGTTGCTCAAAAAGCACTAAAAACTATATTTGGTTTATAAATGCACCATGTTATGGCAATGACATTGGCTAGTCCAAATAGCAAACGGGTATTTGGGTAAAGACATATATCATTCCGTTGATGTTGGTACAGTTTACCAAAAACTGTATGGTAATTAACTCACCATATTTTGAAATAAAGAGTTGACTATCCCAGAGCAAACGGCTACAGGTAAAAGGAAAATAATATCTTATTTTTGGCTGGTAGTTTGCAAAAATAAAAGGCCAACTTAGTTAAAGCCAACTTAGTTGGATTGTTGCTGAAAAGATGTTGCTGTGTTGCTGAAAAGACAAAGTTGCTGATGAAGATGGATAGTGTTTAAAGATCAGATCAAGATGTGTTAAAATGTTTGGATACATCCTCTAAGAACTTAAGAAGATTAACCTGAAGAAACATGAAGTTAAACAAGTTCAACAATCATGTTTAGGGGAGGATTGTTGGGAATTATCCATTCCTGACTTAGTACCGCTAGGTATATATTTAGTACTGCTAGTTATAGTTAGTACTGACAGTACAAAGTGTTAAGTACTGCTTCTATAGTTAGTACCGTTAGTATAAAATAGTTAGTACCATTTAAGAGATATATATGAGATATTGTAAGAAAAGATATGTATTATCTTTTACGCGTTTTGTAAGCCTGTTAGGGTTTATCCTTGGTCTATAAAAGGAACCCTACGACATTAGAGAGATATACACAATAACAAGAACAACACACAGATCTCATCTCATACAAACATATCTCAGAGTTAGTAATCTGTAATCACTTTAGCAGATTAATAGAAATCATTGTTTAGTTATTCATTGTTCTTTTTAATACTACAGTATAGATTCCGCATATACAATAAGTATTCATAGTGAGTGTTTTCTCTTTAGTCAATCTGTATTTATATAAGTTAGCTATCACCCTTAAAAGGCTGCAAAGATCTATTCAATTTGGGACTCACATCAGCTATTCTCCCCTGCTTGGATGCATCCTCTTCACCCAAACCTTTTTCATTAGAGGATTCTACTCTTTTAGATGAACCAACCTTGTATAATATTTTAAGCCTATGAGTTCTTGACTTATTCCTCCTCTCTAGCTTCTTGACTCTCCTTTTCAAACCTGCAATCTCATTAGCTTGAGTAGTCTTTGTAGTCTCCAAAGCAAGAACTCTTGATTGTAAAGTTGTACATAATGCCATTAATTCCTGAAGTTTCAGACTATCCTCACCACTTCAAAGTGTGTTACCTCTTGCGAGCAATGGATCATTAAAAAGTTTAGATACATTCTCAGACCTAGTCTGAGTAATTGTATCCCCCATGGTTTCTTAGCGCCTAGGACCACCACCTGAACTAGTTCCTGGGGAACTTGGTTCATTAGGTGTTGCCTTGGATTGGGTCTTATTGATGTTACCACTGTCTTGCTCTGCTTCTAAGCTAGAAATAGTAGTGGTATCCCTTACCAAACTGTCATCCAAATCCTTATTGACAGCCTCATCTGCTACATTGGTTGTAGGACCACTAGGCTGAGGTACCCAAGTGTCCTTTCTCTTTAGCCTCTTAGGTTTTAAAATCATTAGAAAATATCTAGTTTTAGTTTTTATCTTTTTCATATATCTAAATTTCTTTTCTCTCTCAACTCTCTCTCTATTTTGTCTCTCTCTCTCTCTTCTCTTTTCTTGTTTCGTGGTTCGGGTTATGAAGTGGAAGTGTTAAACGGGTTCCTACAATGTCACTTTTTAAAGTATAAGGTTTACTTGGTATATCAATAAAATTTGAAGGACCAAAGTCGTAAAAATGCAAACCCCAGGGGTCTACTTGCAATTTTCCAAACCCTAGGGTCTAAAATGTAACATTTTGAAAAAGTGTAAAATCATATCCAAAACATTATATATCACTAGATATTAAATAAAATGCTTAAAACTGCTTATGTTCTAATCCTTATATCATTCATCATCGATGTGCTTTCAAAAATCATGTCCCGGATCTATATCATACCACAATACTAGGGAGCTTCATATTAAGAAGTTTCATCTTGGTATTACGTTCTGTCTGAGTTGTTGGGTTTACGATTTAAAGTGCCCTAGCTCCACAAACGTTTACTGAATGACTTCTAAACTATGATGGCCCGAACGGTGTTATGATAATTTTTATATCAAAACCAACATCGATATCCAAAAACTTATATATACAATCAAACTAAGACTTGCCATATATTAACCCAGGTTGTCTGTGATTGCCGTGTTGAAGCCGTTACTTTCATTCCCTATACATTAGCTATCAATTTCCCTATAACTGTTCAGGTGAGTTCATAGCCTCGCTTTTCAATTATTTTATAAACCCGCGAGGGAGATACATGCTATAAACATGAATGCAATTATTTCTACATGCTATTTCAATTTACTATTGCCTAAGTAACTGCTTTGCCTTTAAGTCCCCATAATCATGAACTGTTAATTACTCTCCGTAGTAAGCGCGAATGATGTGAATAGATCTATTTGGGCTGGACTCCCCGTTGGTGTACCCAGTTACGTGTAACCAATTGCACATCATTAGAAATCACGCGGGTATTTTGGCAAAGGTGCCCGCAGGGGCAATATTATCATTATAACCTAAGGCATCGGATTCATGAGCTAATGGCAATAATAAATTATGTTTTCAATACTGGGTGTATATCAACGTAACCCAAATATCGCATTTGCATTCAAATTATATTACTTAAACCTATGGATTTCACTCAACCTTTGTGTTGACTTTTTAGCATGTTTTATCTCAGGTAACTAATGGCACGGAGTGCAGGACATCACTGATGATACAAACAGTTATCATTCAACATGTTGTATTTTAGATTCTGGTAACCTCTCTTTTTGTAAAACTCTGAAGATAATAAGGAATGATAACTTATTTTCATCAACGAATCTTTTTGAATGTTTTTTCTTTGATTATGAGTTGTTTTTTTTTTTTTTTTACCCTGAAGTATACCCCCGTTAGTTCCGTGCTATATGTAAAAATGGGGGTGTTACATTAAGTGACCTAGCCTTTTATGCCAAAGTTTAGATTCATCAGATGTGGCTTTTGCAAAAAGGCAAGTTAAACCTCTTTTAAGAACTACGTTCTTTAATCAAACACTTATACATATTTGTCTTTTAGATCTCTAAGTAAAACTTGGACTTTCCGTCCAATTATCTTAAGTTTGGAGAAACTTAAATTCTCTCCTTCAAACTCAAATCTTCGACTGTAACGATCTTCCAGCACAGCCTCATTGGGGAATTAACGACCCGGGAATAGTTTATACTGCTCCTGGCATCATTGATTGTTGATTTTTAGTTTTTCTATTATATTTTATATTTTATTATATATTATATATATAGTTAAGGCTCAAAAATTTCTTAATCAATCACACATTTGTGAGACACTAAAGAGATTAAGCTTTAACTCTCTCACAAAATACACATTTTCAAAATCTAGATTACCAGTTTTAATGGTACCTTTTCCTGTGATTTTCCCTCCTTTGGGGTTCCCTCCAAAAGCAACATATCCTCCATCTATTTCTTCATAGTCTGTAAGATAGGACATGTTCCTAGTCATGTGCCTTGAGCATCTACTATCAATCACTCCTTTATCTTGTAAATCCATTTATGGATTGCCCTGCACATTGGATTAGAAAATCAATTTCTTTTGGGGACCAAAGCCATCACTGACTTGGATCTGCCTTGTGCATTAATATAATCAAACTTCTTTAGGATGATTGATGCACTGTTGTTTTTAGAAACATGGTCTAAAACTTTAGTCTTTGTTTTCCAAACCCAACAAGCTGAGGCCTTAACAGCATTAACATTGTTTCTCTTAACAGCATTAACTACTTCTTTTGGCCTAGCAGCATTAACTACTGCTTTTGGCCTAACAGTATTAACATTTTTATCCTTAACAGTATTAACACTCTGATTAAAATTACTGTTTTTAAATGATGTATTCTTGTGAATGGGCCTCTTAACAGTTGAATGTGCCTTTTTAGAAAGATATGACATTGATCTAGCAGCATTCACTGTTGTTTTTATATGAGCAGCATTCACTGTTGCTGCAGTATTAACTGATACTGCTGTTTTTGAAATATTTTGTCTAGCAGTATTAATAGATACTAAGCCAGACTTCATTAGTACTGCTTGTGGAACAATGTTCTTTTTAGCACATGGGTGAGTTTTTCTAGCAAAGTTTTGATGATTCACCCTTTGAGCATTGTTCCAAATAGGTTTTACCATCTTTGATTTTGAAACTGTTTTTGATGGTAATTGTAATCAACTTGCAAATGATCAAAGCTTCCACACACATAACAGGCCTTATTAAACATCTCAAAATTGCTTCCTAGTTTTTGAGACATCATATTGTTCCAATTTCTTTGATTGCCTCTTGGATTGTGAGTGTTTTGCCTATGTTTCTCAATTTATTTAACAGTTTTCCTAGCAGTTTTCTTTTGTTGCTTAGGTTTGACAAACTCTATCTTAGAAATACTAGGCTTAACTGTTTTCTTTTCAATTTTAGTTTGAGACACATCTTCTTCCTCACTATCTGACACCCAATCTTCAATAATTGGGGAATCATCAGACTTCCTAACTAACTTAGATACTTCTTTATCAGATTTTCTGTTCTCAACTACAGGCTTATTTAAAAACTTATCTAAACCAGTAAAAGACAAGTCAGGTGTTGGATGCATGAAGTTTCCTGTGTAGGGAGGTGGAACTACATTATATCCTAAGCCTTTCTTGTAATTATCAACAATCTGACACTCTATGAGCTTGTCTAAACTTTTAGATGCATTTTCAAATTTATCTACATTAAATTGAATGCTATCTTTTTCTTTTTGAGCTATTTCTAGCTTTTTCCTGAGCTCTCTGATAGCTATATCTTTACATTCAATTTCAAATTTTAAGACCTTTATATCTTGTGAATAAATAGACTCATTTGCCTTATAAACTTCAAGTTTTTATTCTACTGACTCTAATCTTGTCTTGTAAGTTAGAAACAGTAACTTAGATTTCTTAAAATCTCTATGTAATTGATCATATTGAGATTTAAGAGTTTTAATAGTTTTCAAACAAGATTTTGAACAATTTGAATTGTTAGATACCTCTAAGTCAGAACTTGAAGATGAGTAAGCCATGAGTGCATAATTAGGTCCTTCCTCTGCCTGATCACTCCAGTCATACCCACCAAGACCATCACATGACACCAAAGCTATGGAAGTGGATGTTTCCACATACACAGTCCTTCTTGTGCTTTCCTTGTTCTTGTAGTCTTGATTTCTTGAAGCTCTGCATTCCCTAGCAAAATGTCCCCTTTTGTGGCAGTTGTAGCACTTCATTTTGGACTTGTCAAAGCCAATATTCTCATTGTTATTGACTGTAAGCCTCCTTCCAGTATTCTTCAAGAATCTTATAGCCCTCATAGTCAACATGGCCATTTGCCATCTCAAATCCATCTCTTCAATGTCATCTGGATGAATTTGTTATAAGTCCTCAGTAACAAGTTGAGGACTATTTGGTTGACTAGACAATAATGCATAAATAACATCATCACTCAAGTTATCAACATTTGAAGAGTTAGCAGTATTAACTTGAGTGCTGGCAGTAGAAACTCCATAAGCAGTATTAATTGTTTAAGCAGTATTAACTACTTCATTACTGCTGCCAGAGTTGTTATTTGATAAGGACACAAAAGCCATGTTTTGTGTGCTTGAACTTGAGCTAGGCATCCCTTTGACTTCAGCTTTATTTCTCCACATAACAACATGTGTGTTCCACTTAGATGACAAGCTCCTTAATAGCTTCTGGTTCACATCTTCTTGTAAAATCATTTCTCCTAAAAGCTCCAACTGACTCACAAGCTTTTGAAGCCTATCAAAGGTTTGATCAAGCATTTCTGAGCTTGGAGCAGTGAAGTTTTCATACTGCTGCTTTAAAAGATTTCTTTGGGTCTTCTTAGTAGTTGCATTCCCACCAAATCTCTTTTCTACAGCTTCCATCAATAGCTTAGCATCCTTAATTGAGTTAAACTTTAACTGGTGTTCATTAGGAATGCCCATCATTAAGGTACTTCTGGCCTTCACCTCTAATCTTTTTTGAGCATTCTCTTCAGCAGTTGTAGGAGGTATTACTTTCTCAATACCTTCCACAACTGTTGTTTTTGGTGCAGTGTTTCCATTCTCTATGACTTCCCATAATGCATAATTAATCATTTGGATGTATTGTTCGATCCTCATCCTCCATAAATCAAACTCACTCGGTTTGAGCATAAGAACCTTTGATGCAACCACCATGTGTGTAGAGTCTTGATCCATATCTTCTAGCATAGTTTCTCAAAGCAACAAGCTCTAATACCACTTGTTGTCTTAATTGTAGGAATACCTCTTGTTGTATCCCACTTCAATAGATCAAATTCCTTAAGCTTGTTTAAGGTTTAGTTATATTAGATAAATCTAACACAACTATAGTAGAAACTTTGTTGTGTATTAAAGATTATGGGGAATTTAATCTTTAATATTAGAAGAATTCTTAATGAAATAGTAAAACACAATGAATTTAACAAACAATAAAAAGCTTTAATATTATTAAGAATAATACGAATACTCTCCTAGTATTAGGTTACAGAACCTTGAAGCTATAACGATATCAAAGCAAAAGATTTCTAGATTACAAACTCTATGCCCTAGGACCTCCTTTTATACACCAAGGAGTCCTAGTCGATTTACAATATATTCCTAAGACTTAGAATATTCTCTATGATCTATTTTATAAATATCAAATAGTTATCACGTAAGTAATCTTGATCTCCAAAAAATCTTTATCCTTTCTTCTGTCTTTATCCTTTCTCTGATAGTAGAAACTCTTTCAGCAGTCTTAATCTTTGAGCATTAGTAACTTATACACCAGCAACATGAATTGAGCACAAGCATTAGTAACTACTTAGAATATTTTCTTTAATCTTCACCAGCAGTACTAACTTTATACTAGCAGTACTAATATATACTAGCAGTACTAATATATACTAATAGCAGTAACTATGAACTACCAGTACTAACTTTATACTAGCAGCACTAACTACTTAGCATATTTTTCATTAAAGTTAATGAATAGCACTAACTTTAGCTTAGCAGCAGTAACACAAACCTGAGTAGCAGTAACTCTAAGATCATCAAGAAGTCTTTTAATCCCAACATAATTACTCTTTGATCTCACGATTGCAAGTCATTATCACTAAAATGATCCAAGTTTGCATTGTACTCATTGCTTGATTCACATTATGTCTACTGCGAATCAAAAGACACTTGCTGAATCGAGAGCTTTAGATAGACCTTTGATTCTAGAGAAAGGAAGTTTTGTGCCATGGGCAAGTCGATTTTTGAGGTTTTTGGAAAATAAGCAAGAAGAGGGAGAATTAATGCAAAATTCAATTGATAATGGTCCATACATAAGGAAATACATTCCTAATTTAAACAATCACTCAAAGACCATACTTGAACCAATAAGCAAAATGACATCACAGAACAAAGCTCAATACTTTGCATGTATCAAGGTGATAAATTACATTCTTCAAGGAATACCTAATAATATCTACAATTCTATGGATGCTTGTCCAGATGCTCAACAATTGTGGAAAAGAATCAAAAGGTTGATGTAAGGTAGTAAAATAAGTCAACAAGAAAGACACTTAAGGCTCATGAATGAATTTGACAAGTTTGTGGTTGTTGAAGAAGTATGATTAACATCTGTATATGAGAGGCTTTCAACACTCATCAATGTCATGGATCAGAATGAGGTTCGTCCTCTAGCAATCACCATTAACACCAAGTTTCTTAATTCATTACAACCCGAGTGGAGCAAATATGTAACAATGACTCATTAGAAATATACTCTCAAGACTGCAGAATATGATGAGTTATATGATCCACTAGACTTAGTTGCTAATTCATATGCTCAATCTTTACATTCTCATGCAAGTCCATCATACTCTCATTCACCACAACCATATTATGTCACTCATCCTTCATCCATGATTGATAACGATGATGATTATCAAGGGGTGATACAAGGAGATGCTCAAGAAGACAAGCTTACAACTATAATGCTGTTATTGGCAAGAGCTATCACCCAACATTATTCTACTCCTACCAACAATTTTCTTCATTCATCATCAAACATAAGGAATCAAACTGTGATACAAGATGGTCGTTTGGATATTCAAAGAAAGAATGTTGGCTATGCAGTGAATGGAAATAGGAATGCAGGAAGGCAAAACAGGAATCAAGCAACTAATGCAAAAAATGGGTTGGTTCAATCAATTAAAGAATATGATCAGAATGTCAATAGGATTCCAAGAACTAAGTCCACTTCGGGAAAGACAAACGTTCAGTGCTACAACTGCAATAGGAAAGGTCATTATGCACGTGAATGTCCAAAACTAATAGTTTGTGATGCAAAATATTTTAAGGAGCGGATGCTAGTCGCAACCAAAGATGATGCTGGAGTGCATCTAGATGAGAAAAGAATGATTTTATGCTCGATAATGCTTATGGAGATAATACGTTGGAGAAGCTAAATGAAACAGTGATCATGATGGCACGCATTCAACCTACTAATGACAAGACTGATGCCAAACCAACTTATGATGATGAGTTCATCAGTAAGGTAAATACTTTACAAGTTGATATGATCAATGGATTATTCTTAAAGAGTGATCATGAACAACACCATCATAAGAAACTAGAAACTATTGATTCTGATATCATATTTGATGATCCATATGTCGACAATAATAGTGGACAAACTGAACATGATACAAATGCTCATGATCAATCTCTTCATGATTTTAAATCTCTGATAATTAATGTTTAAGCAGGGGCTGAAAAACAACGCAAACTGAATATTAAGCTGAAAAAGCAAAAAGCGTTGCTACAATGGGAACTTGAGACGTGTAAGGAACGGGAAAACAATTTGAACACAAACTAGTTCTATCTTTCGATGACAAAGAAGCATATAAGGTATTGAAAAATGTTAGGAATTATGAATTTCTAGTTCATACTGGTAGTTATACTCGTTCCTACTGGCAGTACAAAGTTCCTACTGGTAGTACACAGTTCCTGCTGGTAGTAAGATTTAGTCTTCCAGTCTTCCTGGTCTTTTGGAAAGTCCTGGTCTTATGGAAATTATTAAACGACATTCAGAATGATTAGGAGGTTACAAGTTTATTTAGGAAATGATTAATTTTATTGATGTAAAATACTTAGGCAGGTATTTATTATATTGTAACCACCTAGGACCCCATGCACTATAAAAGGAGGTCCTAGGGTGTAGAGATAAGCATCACTTTGACACACGCACATTCTCTACACGTATTTCTCTCTTAGTTAGCTTCAAGGTTGTAAACCCTGTTACTATTGAGAGTAACCGTATTAATATATTGAGGCTACAAAGTTTGATTTATTTCTATTGTTCTTCTTACATATAAAGATTAGTTTCCGCATAGTCTTTGTATTTTGATCAAGGTTTCCAAGATCGTTCAAGAAAAGGTTTTTCTACAATTGGTATCAGAGCCTCGTTGAGAAGCTTTGATTAAGAAGAACAAGATCTCTACATTTGTGTTGCTGAAGAAGACATGGCTTGCACAACTTCAACTCCTGACATTGAGGTAACTTATATGACAGAAACTGAAGTTAGAGAATTTAATGCTAAACTAAAGAAAAAGCATGTTGATCAATATAATATGGTAACTAGTTGTTCATATGATAATCTTAAAAAATTATATGATGAACTTCAAAAATAGTTTTCTGATTTAGATGAACAATATAATGAAAATTATATACAAGTTCAGGCATATAAAAGTTCTCTTAAAACTTTGGAAAAACAGGAAAAGATCCTTCTGAATAATCAATTGGTCTTTGAAGAAAAGATTAGGGTATTGTCTAGTGAATTAGAAAATACAACTAATCTATTGAAATATTCTGAAAAAGTGAATGCTGAGATGAGTTTGGAAAAACAGGACTTACAGGCTAAGCTAGAAAATGAAAGAGCCATCAATGCTAAATGGACAAGTTCTTCCAAAATTTTTGTAAAACTAATTGATAGCTCAATGACTGTAAGGACTAAAAGTGGCTTGGGGTTTGACAAATATATAAGGGAAAATGAGTTAGGATGGGATGACTCTGAATTTAGGATGGTATTTTACCCCTAATTCCTGAAATGTGGAAGCAACACCATCTCTATAATAGGTTTGTCAAAACTGATAGAATGAAAGCAGTTCCCCCACCTCTTTTAGGGAACTACATTCCTCTATCAGATCCCACTGACCTTGGATGAGTCAGCAAATGACCTCTGACCCAAAAAGACCTCACACTAGAGATTCTGAACCAAGACAAGCGGACCTTTGACCTTGTGAGTCTAACTCTAGTGTAGAATCACTTGAGTCTATGCCTAAACCTGTTATAATTGAACCCAAGACTGGTGAATATGCCCCTTGTAAGTCTAACTTAAGTGCTGAATCACCTGAGTTCTTTCCTAAATCTGTTTGTGCTAGAAAGAAAGTGTTAGGAAGCAGATAAACCCTAGAAAAACACTAAAAAGAAGTCCCAGAGGTAATAAAAGAAGCTGGAATGGTATGATGACTCAAATATTGGGTGAAAATTTTGAGTTTAACAATAAGGCTTGCTATGTGTGTGGTAGATTTGGTCATTTGCACTATACCTGTAATAATAAAAGAAAAGTTAATGATCAAAAAACAGGTTACACCAGTGTGGAACAACTCAAGGAGGGTAAATCATCAAAACTTTGGTAGATTTTCTCACCCAAGTCCAAAAAGTAACATGGTTCCACAAGCACTGATCACTAAATCTGGCCTTGTATATGTTAATTCACTTAAAAGACTATTTCAAAAGAAAACACCTAATAACAACAAATATTTCAATAGGAGTGTTAATTTTGTTAAGGATACAAGGGTTCATACTGCTAGGCCAAAGACAGAGGTTAATATTTTTAAGGCCTCAGCTAGTTGGGTCTGGAAACCAAAACAAGAAGTCATAGACCAAGTTTCCAAATCAAATAATGCATCAAAGACTTTAACTAGATATGATTATGTTGATGATTATGGATGATTCAAAACTGTTTTGGCTTGGGACTTCAAAAGGCACTAATTTTCTTCTGCAGGGCAATTCATAAATAATGTATGCTTATGAATTGTTGTTTGGATTTTCTGTGTTTGTTGGACTATTTTTTAAAAAAAAAATTAAAAAATAAATTAAAAAAATAAAAAATAAAATAAAAAATACTTGTGTGCTATTATTCATTGTTACTACTGGTTGGTTGCTATTATTCATACTTTAGTGCTGGTTGCTTCGGTTTGTGCTGGTAGAAGAGGTTCCTGCTGGTTGTATTAAAAGTACTTGTGACACCTCAAGCAATGATTTAGTGACACTTCAAGTATCACTAAAAACCATGGGAGGAAGGAGAATCACATTTTGTGACTGTTTAGAGACAGCTCAGTTCAGGAAATATTGTCGCTAATTGCAGTCAAAAAAATTTTAAAACAAAAAAATTTTTTATGTTTGTTTTATTTGATTTTTATTTTTTTTATTATTTTAGTACAATTGGGACATAAACTTGTCACTAACGACATTTTTGGGTGGTTTCGGGTAGCTTAAACCCAATTATCGTGTAGTTTGTGTTGCAATTGTGTCTGACATCCGGGACATCCACTCATTGTGATTCTCGGTGTTTGTTCTTACACAAAGTTTATTATCATTTTGAGGGGAGGCAAATTTGGAATGGCGAATTCTTAGCTCCATTTGAGGGGAGGCTAAGTGTACAGTTTTGATCTTAAAGAAATTATGGCTGTCCTTTTTGTGAATCAACAAAAGTATTTTGAAGTAATGAAATGTTTTTCATAGAAAAATATACTTTTGGATTTTGAAGAGCAAAATGTTTTTGTTGGAATGATCATAGACGGTTTTCAGTGATAAATGGTTTTTGATGTGCAACACCCAATGGTTTCAATTCCCAGGTCTATGACCAGAATGAATTGATATAGCTTTAATGATTTGCTTAAAATCATAGAGTCCCTCAACTGACTGATGTTTCAAGTACCCATGAGTTGAGATGGTTTGCAATCCATCATGGGAGTAACCTTTTCTGGGTCCCAAGGATTGTCTAGCCCACAAGCAAACGGCTATGTGGTAAAGGCTTATAAAATCCGTTGATGGTTGCCAGGTTACCCAAAACTGGATGGTTTTCACTTGCCATATTCTTGGAATGCAAAGTGGCTAGTCCAAGAGGGTATGACTCTTGGTAAAGACTAAATCAAATCCGTTGATGGCTGTGATGGTTTGCCAAAAATCATTAGGGATCTCAACTCGCCAATGTTTCATGTACTAAAGAGTTGAAAATGGTTTCAGTCCTCCATGGATCATCCTCTTTCTGGTGCCAATAGACTGACTAGCCCAAGAGTGAATGGCTACTTGGTAAAGGCTCATCAAACCCATTCATGTAGCTGTGGTGGTCTTGTTGCAGTCCAAGATTAGATGCTGATTTTCATAATGCTGTTAATGGTTGATCTATTTGAACAATGTTTCTACTCAAGTTAAGTATCATCTGCTTTCATTCAATATTTCAAGCAGCTTATACTTCAATCTTCAAAGTCTTTGGTATATGTCCAAGAAAGATCAAGCAGATCAGAGATCAAGATCATGATTACATCCTCAAGCTCACAAATGCAGATCTTCTTAGAAACTTGAAGTTAACCAAGTCAAATTCAAGTTTAGGGGAGGATTGTTAGGAATTATGAATTTCTAGTTCCTACTGTTCCTACTGGCAGTACAAAGTTCCTACTGGTAGTACACAGTTCCTGCTGGTAGTAAAGTTTAGTCTTCCTGGTCTTATGGAAAGTATTAAACGACATTCAGTGTGATGAGGAGGTTACAAGTTTAGTCTTCCTGGTCTTTTGGAAAGTCCTGGTCTTATGGAAAGTATTAAATGACATTCAGAATGATTAGGAGGTTACAAGTTTATTTAGGAAATGATTAATTATATTGATGTAAAATACTTAGGCAGGTATTTATTATATTGTAACCACCTAGGACCCCTTGCACTATAAAAGGAGGTCCTAGGGTGTAGAGATAAGCATCACTTTGACACACACATATTCTCTACACGTATTTCTCTCTTAGTTAGCTTCAAGGTTGTCAACCCTGTTACTGTTGAGAGTAACCGTATTAATATATTAAGGCTATAAAGTTTGATTTATTTCTATTGTTCTTCTTACATATAAAGATTAGGTTCCGCATAGTCTTTGTATTTTGATCAAGGTTTCTAAGATCGTTCAAGAAGTTTCCCTACATGTGGCTCGTCCGTGCTTTTCTATTCCGCTTTGCCGCCTATTATATTAAGAGAATAGGTCACGTTCAAGCGGTCCGCCTTTATTCATCTATACTAGCTGCCACGCACGAGCCTATAGAAAGGATTTTAGCGCCCCTCTCTAGATAAGAAGCAGAACGCGCCATCACCTACAGCCCTTTCCTCTGCCGGGGACTCCCACGAAACAAAAATGGGCGGCATCGCCGTATGCTCCACTTTTGTTGCCCTGGTTTATATCTCGGAGTACGTATTTCTACAAAAATTGAAATGGATGTTGAAAAAGAACAATTTTTAAATGAAAACGCAGAGTTCCGTAAGGAACTTTCAAAAACGTAAGATGAAACATTGAAATTGAAGCATGAAACTGATTTGTACAAACAGGCTTTCAAAGAAAGAGAAAACAAGTATCTTGAGGATATTGTGTCATTAGAAGAAAAACTCCGATCTCATGATCGAATTGTGTACAAAATGTCACATTCACTTCAAATAATTCATATGATTGGTAAAAAACCAAATAAGGTTTATGACCAACATTTGAAAACTGGGTTGGGATATGAGAATCCGGAACGTCTCAAGAAAGCCATTAAAGCACAACCTTAAATGTATGATGATGAAAAGCTTGAAAGTAATAAATTGAAAGTTAATTTACCTGATTATGAGGAAACTCTTGAGGACGCGGAAGAAAGTCAATTAAAAATTAAAGATAAAATGATTCAACATGATTATGCAAAAAGTAAACCTCTTTATGAATCGTTTGTTCCTCAAACAGAAATTCTTGTTGAACAAACTTATTTTTCATCTCCTTCTACTTCTAATGTATCTTCTAAATCAAGTTCAATGAAGTCGGATTTACCTCCTAAAAAGATGCCTAATGAAAGTAAATTATTAAAATTGTTTGCCTATTTGGTCAATGAAATAAAATAGTTAGGAAAACTCATTGATAACAGTATTTAAAGGGAAAAAGAAAGAACTGTTATCTATGATAAGCAAAATGAGATTAGAAAATATTTTACTATGGATGTAATTTCGATTTCAAAATCATTACGAACATGTGTAAACGACATTAAACAAGAAATTACAGAAGAAGAACAAAATTTTTTTGTCAATGATAACACCTTAATTATACATGTTTTAGGTGACATTATGGTATATATTATCATCATTTCTCGTTAACTTTTGATACTTAATAGCATGAAATATGTGCAGTTTCGGTTGAAGATAATCCAAGCTCAAAAGTGATCTAAGGTACAAGTGTTTACGCCTCATGGAAGTCAAGCTAGAAGATAATAAAGAATAAAGTCTAAAAAGAAGAGCAAGTACGACGCACTTTCCCCCAAGTACGTCGCACTTTAGCCTGGAGTTAATGAAAGCAGTAAATACCTAAAGTACGACACACTTTTAAATGAGTACGCCGCACTTCATCCATGCATTAAAGATTTCTAAACCTACATACGCAAAGTACGCCATACTTTTTATAAAGTGCGCCGCACTTATAGAGATTAAATCCACCCCATTTTACACACACTTCTACAAAATCATCTATAATAATTCTTTATCATTCCTTGGTGTTTTAAGCACAAAATTTCGAGTAAGAAGAACATCAAGAAGACGATTTTATAAGTATTATAATAAACGGGGTATAATAGATTCGATATTTGTAATCGGGTACTTTTGATCCATTATCGATCCAAATCTCGTATGTTTCTCATTACTCTTTTTATCCTTGTTATTATGAACTCCGTATCCATGAGAGGTTAAACCTCTTATGACTACTTGGTTATGTTAATATAATAAAGAAGCATTTGGTATTATTACGATCTTGTTAATCTCAAGTTTATATTGAAATCCTATCGTATTTGATCTTGTCAACTTTGTTTATCAACTTTAATTATATACTCATAATGGTATAGGTCGAAAGACCCATTGTGTACTATATTGTTTTAAAGATTTCTATACGATCTTTATCATTTGGTCAGAAAAATCCGCTTATGTTAATTGATAAACGGAAAAGATTTGATATAATAGTAACTTGATTAATTGAGTGGCATACTTCATTGAGTTAAACTAATATAAGTCTTGAGTTAAACCAATTAATTTATGAAAACATTTTTTGACGAGAAAACCTTTTTATAAGTTAAGAATAAAATCAAAGATCATAATTATTGCCATCACTGCTGAATTATATGAAGTTATCTAGGTAGTCATATCTCTTTATCGTTGAATTCAACCGTTACCAGTTACTTATCATTTTATTTGAAAAAGTTATTATAATCCGTTTTGATTATCGTAATTATACAAACATAACCAAATCCCTGTGTACGACCTGATTTTACCTAAAATATTATATACTACATACATGGGTTATACTTTACCCATGTGTTGGTCTAAAAAATCAGTAAAACTAGTCTTATAATTTAAAGCTTTCACAACACATCAAAGAACAACAAGATGAACCTTTTCAAAATAAAATCGATCAACTTTTGGAAGCATCCTTAAAAAGAGAAATTAGGAATTGTGTCCTGGTCTCTGTTGAAAAACAGAAAAATGAGATGTTGATAATTGAAAAAGAGAAAACATTAAAGGACTCCAAAGATATCCAAGCGACTATTTTACAACGAATTCAGATTCTTGAAAATGATTTCAAAAGAGCTAAAGCACAATACATTAATCTTGATCTTAAAATGCAAGACCAAAAAGAGAAAAATGCTTGTGATGTCTCTTGGAAGTCACATATGGCAAAGTTGAATGGTGAAAATGTGTCATTAAATATTCAAATAGAATTTTTGGTTCAAGAAAATAACCGGATTAAACTTGAATTTCAAAAGCTTTTCAACTCAATCAAAATGACATGGGTTCAACATCAACAAGAAGTCAATGAGTTAATTGAAAATGTCAATCAAAATACATATGCTTATGGTGATGTGTGTGCTAAGAATCAAGATCTTTTGATGATAATTTCTGAACTCAAAGCTAAGCTGAAACTTGCTGAAAAAGGGAAGAATATGAACATTTAGTTTAACAAATCTGCTACATTAGCGAAACTAATCTCTGTAACACTGTTGAACAAAAACAAAGATTTATAGGCTAAGATTGTTTCTATGGTTGAAGTCAAAACAGATAAGTCAAAACCAGTCACTTCATGTTCTACACGTAAAAATGAGCAAGGTCAGAAAAAGAATGTGAATGTAATCACACGAGGCATATTTAGAGTCATGAAAATAGAAACAAAAATGCCAGTTGCTAAAGCTAACATGTTTTCTTGTAATTCCACAGGCGTAGCAAGTAAGCGTGATACAAAGAATTCAAATGTTTCTGAATCAAACGAAAATGTATTAAAAGCAAATCTGTAAATACTGTGCATGATGGTTCGAGTCTTATATGTGCTTCATGTGGTAAATATGTTTTTATGCTCTCTCATGATAAATGTGTTACTCGTTATGTTTTGTCTCTAAATTCTAGAGTAAAAAGAGCCTTATTTACCTCCCTAGTAGCCGCGAAATCTAGTAAAATAGGAGCTACACCTGTAGTTGTGAAATCTAGGCTTAGTGTTGCTACACCCTTAAAAGCAACAAACAAGGTCTCTCGTGCTTCATCACCAACTCTAGAATCTAGACAAAGTATGACACTTAGCACTTACATGAAAAACAAAATTGCAACAAGTAGGAAGTAGCAGAAATGGTTTGCAAACCAATCAAGTTTCAATTGGTCACCCAAGAGTCCAACTGAACAAAAGTCACAGAGTGTTTCTAAGAGTAGTCCGCGTGCTAGAACTTACTCTAAAACACTGGTTACCACTCAGAAATGTGTAGCCAAACTGTCCACTCCTCTATCCGAATTTTATTTTATGTAATGCAGGTGATCCAGACTGTCCTTTGGATTGTTGATAGCGGATGTTCAAATGACATGACTGGGAATCTTAAACTGCTATGAAATTTCGTTGAGAAATTCATGGGCACAATCCGTTTTGGAAATGACAACTTTGCTACAATCACTGGATATGGTGATTATGTTCAAGGGAATCTTATGATATGTCACGTGTACTACGTTGAGAGCCTCAGACACAAGCTTTTCTTGGTCAGACAATTTTGTGATGGAAATCTTGACGTAGCCTTTCGTTCTAACACTTACTATGTTAAGAATTTAGAAGGTGAAGACTTACTTACCGGTTCTTGTGATTTCAATCTCTACACCATCTCCATTTTTAAAATGGCGGCTTCATCTCCAATTTGCTTAATATTCAAAGCTACGTCAACATAATCATGGTTATAGCATAGATGACTTTCTCATTTGAATTTCGGTACCATTAATCATCTCACTAAACAAGATCTAGTTGATGGGCTTCTGAGATATAAGTATGACAAATATCACTTATGTTCTACTTGTGAATAAGGAAAGAGCAAAAAGGCCACATTTCCACCTAAGTTGATTCCAAATATAAATGCCAAACTGGAATTAATTCATATGGATTTGTGCGGACCAATGAGGGTTGAAATTAATGGGAAAAGATATATTCCGGTTATTGGTGACGATTACTCTCGATATACTTGGGTGTATTTTCTCCAGACAAAAAATGAGACTCTAGAGATGATCATTAAGTTCATTACTCAGATCCAATGAAACCTGAAGGTTCAAGTCCTAAAGGCCCAGTCTGATAATGGAACTGAGTTCAAAAACAAAAAACTGATGTCGTATTATGAAAGTTAGCCATCATGCATCAAACGCTGATTGCTCGAACGACTCAGCAAAATGGTATTGTTGAATGGAGAAATCAAACACTTGTCAAGGATGCAAGAACGATGCTTATTTTTTCAAAATTACAAGAATTCCTATGGGCCGAAGCGATTTCCACAGCTTGTTTTACTCAAAATCGCTCTCTTGTACACACAAGGTACAACAAAATGCCTTATGAGATGACTAACAGTAGAAAACTCAATGTTCAATACTTTAATGTGTTCGGTTCTTTATGTTACCCGACGGATTGTGATGATCTTGGGAAGATGAGGCCTAAAGCAGACATTGGTATCTTTGTTGGTTACTCAGAGTCATCAAGAGGGTTTCGCATTTATAACCGCCAAACGAGAAAAATAATGGAAACCATTCATGTAAAATTTGATGAACTCATAGCAACGACTTCTGAATGCAACAATTTAGGACCCGGTCTTAACTGCTTGAATTTTCAAGATTCATCAAAAGAATTGAATGAAACACCGTCTAAATAAGACTTGGATAACTTGTTTGGTCCTCTGTATGAAGAATACTATGCGACGAGAATTCTAGAAGTGTCAGATAATGACGCTGCAAATACTCTTGATAATGAAAACACTCCTTCATCCTCGTCAATCACCATTGAAGACCATGATGCTCCTCAAATAGTATCCTCATCACAAGAACCAATTGGAAATGAACCAACAACCCAGTCTTTGATAATCATTATGATGAACAAATTCAAGAAGATGTTGCAGTTATTGATGGGAACACTTTCATGAATCCATTCACAACTCTTGAGTTCGAAGAAGCCGAGTCATCTTCAAACTATCATGACCCATCAAATATGCACGAGTTTTACCAACAACATCGCTTCACTGATAGATGGACTAAGACTCATCTAATTGAATAAGTGGTTGGTGACCCTTTAAAGCCCGTTACAACAAGAAGTAGACTCTACACCGATGCAGATATGTTTATGTATGTGTTAACAGTAAGTACGACAGAACCTACCAACATCAAGAAAGCTATGCTTGATCATAGCTGGATTGAATCAATGCAAGATAAGCTTAATCAGTTCAAAAGATTAGATGTATGGGAACTTGTTGAAAGACATGCTAACAGAAATGTAATCAAGGTCAAATGGCTTTGGAAAAACAAGACGAATGATGAGAACACGGTTATTCGGACTAAACCTTGTCTCATTGCCAAGGGTTATAATCAACAAGAAGGAATAGATTTTGAGGAATCGTTCGCTCTAGTAGCACAACTCAAAGCTGTCAGAATGTTCATGGCTTACGCGGCTCACAAGAACTTCACTATCTACCAAATGGATGTCAAGACTGCATTCCTCAATGGACCACTAAAAGAAGAAGTTTTTGTAAGTGAGCCTGATGGATTTGTAGATACAAACTTTCCTAACCACGTCTATCATTTTAAGAAAGCTATGTACGGTCTCAAATAAGCCCCTAGAGCATGGTATGATAAGCTCTCCTCATTCTTGATTAACCATCATTTCATAAAAGGTATTGTGGATCCAACACTCTTTACAAGAACACACGAGGATGACATTTTATTAGTTCAAATATATGTCGATGACATAATTTTTGGTTAAACAAATCTAATTTTCTCAAACAGATTTGCAAAACTAATGAAAGATAATTTTAAAATGTCATTGATGGGTGAGATGAAGTTCTTCTTAGGACTTCAGGTTTATCAATCCCCCCGTGGAATCTTCATTAACCAATCACAAAACACTTTGGAGCTTTTTAAAAAACATGGGATGCAAAATGTGATTCCATAAGTACACCAATGTCTACAGCCAGAATTGACGTAGATTTATGGGGTACCCCAACTGATCAGACCAAATACCGAAGTATGATCGGGAGACGCATGTATCTCACTACAAGTCGACCAGATATTGCCTTTGCAACATTTGTATGTACACGTTATCAAGCACGCCCAATTGAAAAACACCTCAAAGAGGTTAAAAGAATCTTTTGTTACCTCAAATAAACCTATAACATGGGTTTATGATACTTGATGAATTCTAGATTTAAGCTAATCGCATATTCAGATGCAGATTTTGTAACACCCCTAATTTGGGTTGCAGCGGAATAAGGGTCCGGGGCGTGTTACTTCTCAGATCAATAACACAAGATGTATATAGAACGACCAAAAAGTCGTTTAAAAACTGATACATTGGATTTTAACAAAGTATTTGTTACATAAGCCGAAGCTTCACTTGTCCACTTGTTCAAAGTACAAAGATTTCTAGCCCATACAGTTATACAAAATGTATTGCGACAAAATCTTTAATGCATGATATCCCAATCAAAACCACCAATGTATCCCTTGTACCTCTTGCTTACTGATCCCCTGAAAAACATTGCTTTAAAACGTCAACAATAATGTTGGTGAATTCATAGGTTTGATAAATCATATATTGTAGGACCACAAGATTTCCCAAGTGTATGATAATGCAACAGATGCAGACATCATATAAATGTAATTACGTTGCTCTAAGCTCATGACACTGAAGCTTGACGTGTATGAATACCAAATTAATGGCCTACATTGCCCGTGGTGATGTTCTAACCCGCAACATCCTATATTCGACATGGTATACGTTCGTTTGTCCAGTGATAGCTAATCACCCGAACGGGGTTGTCAAACCCAATAGATCTATTCATAGCATTCGCGCTCACAATCCAGTAATTGACAGTTCATGATAATGGGCTCAGATTGGGTTATCGCTACTTAGGCAACATGTAATCATAATATGAAACTTAACCACTTGTGTCCAGTTGTAAAACATTGCATGTTTCTCACCCCAAAAACTTTGTAAAACAAAAGCATGTAAAACGTGGGGCTATGAACTCACCTTTAGTGAGCGAATAACAAGAATATCACAGATAATGCGCCACGCAAATCGTCAGATGCAACCTATTAATTTAAGGTCGTATAAGTACTAATCACATTGAGTACTCCTACCATGCATAAGTCTATATAGCTAATCACCATCTAAATGTTTGAGTGAAAACATGTTTATAAAATTAAAACGTTTATAAACATACTTTTGGTAAATACGTCATAACTTTCACGTTTCTAGTCCGTTTCTTGCGTTTCTTATGCCCATCTTTTCGTATTAAGACAAATTATCAGTATTTGACATTTTTATAATTTTGGTCCTCTGATGAACAGTAACTTTTACTGTTCACACCAGACATGAGTTTTTCTTAAATTGTTTTTGTTGTCGTAAAACCCGTAAACGTCGTATTTTATTCGTTATAGCTCCGTTTTTAACGATTCTTTCGAGTATGTTCTCGTTATTGAAAGTACTATCATTTTATGAGATTTACAAAAACATAACTTTCTGTCATGAATAGTGTCTTTACTGTTCATGGTTTATAAAATCATTTTTATAAACTTTTAATTATCGAAAACTCGCGAAATTCATAACTTATTCGTTATAAATTGAAAAATTGTGATTCTTATCATTTTGAAATCCTAAAAATGTGTTTTAGTTGATAAAAATATCAAACTTGCTGTTTGATTGAGTTTTTATAAAAGTTATTTTATAAAATCCGTTTAATTAACGTATAACTCGTTTTTAACGTAACTTTTTCGTTATTAATCTGTTTGACAAGTTTCTTACCTTTTCGGAATCGTCGTGAGGTGTATTACCTTATAAAAATATAAAATAATTATGTTTTTATACACTTTTTGGACAGAATGTTTGAATGTCTTTCATAAGTCCAAAATCAAGCCTTGTTTCCTTATTTGCACTTTATAACTTTTACCACTAGTCTTATATTTCATTTATGTCATATATGTTACATATAATAAAAGTCCATTTGTCCATACAAGTCCTTATGTGTCCAAATTTTATAAGTCCATCAATATACTTATAAACCATAACTTTAATATTTAACCATTAATCATTAGTTTTATATATAACCATTTTACATAAAACCATGAGTGTACAAGTCTTCCCATTTGGTTATAACCTTATTTTAATGATCATATAACCTTACTATAAGTCCATAATCCATATTAACATGTCACTTGTATTTCTTTTGCTTGAAACTTATTAAGGAAACATTAAAAACCCTAATTTGTACTTCATCATTTTTACACCAAAACAACATGGTTCAATGGTGAGGATTGTAAGAAAAGCCATATGGAGAGGCTAGATTAATTGTGAACCCTTTCTAACTTGCACAACTGTCCAAAGTTAGAGACTGCTATAAAAGGGAGAAGCCCAAGCCGAAGTACCACACCCTTTTTTTTTTAGTTCAAAAGTTTTTAAATTAAGTCTTTCTTTTTATTATTGTACTCAGTCCTATTTTTAAAGTTTTATGTTGTAATTTCTTAATTTTTAATAAAAAGTTAAGAGTTTTCTTGATATTACCACTGTCGAATTTACAAGATCCTTATAAGTTCTTTAATTCTGTTTAAAATTGTTTAAGAATATGTTAAACTTGTTAAACACCACTTGTAACAACCTTTCTCACCATTCCCTTAACTAAAATTAGTAGAAAAATCGATTTTTAATAATTTAAAGGGGTGTTTGCATTTGCTTTGTCAAATATGGTCATTGGGTAACATGGCGTCAAACACACTCAGCCATCTTTGGCTGAGTGTGTGGGCTTTATTAGGCCAAGTTTTATCATAATTTTTTGTTAAAAATAAGTTTTTAGAACCCTTTAATTTTCTGTCAAAAAGCTATAAACCCAAATTGAGCTAAATAGCTTAAGCTGTTTAAACAGCTTAAGCACACCTTCTTTGTGCTTGTTGTTGTGTTTCTAGCCATTTTGAAACACCACTTGTTCTGTCTTTTGGTTTGACAATACAAGTCAAGAGTATGTGTGCAATTGTGTTTTTGAGAATCCCCATCTTTAAGCCCAAAAATCAGCAGGTTTAAGAGCAACATAATAGCTCAAATTTTGGACTTAAGCTCTCTTACCCCCCTTTTAAATCTGTCTAGGTTTGGTCTTGGGAAATAAGCTCTTGAGAGCTTATTGGGATAAGCCAAAAAAGGCCCCTAAGGGCTGTTTGTTTCTCCCCTGGTGCTGAGCACCAAAAGTAGCCCCACATTTCTAGCTTATTTGAAATTAAGCTATAGGTTTTAATTGCTTTTTAACATAGCTTATAGGTAGGCCTATTAGGATTAGCAGCTTATTTCACTTAGTTAGCTTATTTATATAGCTTAATATAGGCTTAAAGTTCCACTTTTTCTCTTTTTGTAAACTGTCATCAATAGCTTATTTTTGCATATTAGCTTATTTTAGGGCTTATTTAGATAACTTTAGCTTATTTAGGACTCCCCTATCCTTATTAACTGTCCCCCATATTTTTCTAGCTTATTTGTTGGCTTGAACCCCAAAAAGAAAGGAAAATAAGCCATAAGCTCATATAAGCCACTGTCAGCACAAAAGCTTACATTTCTGGCTTATTCTTTGAGATTCAGCACTAGTGCTTATTAGGAAAAATGATAAGCTCAAGCCCCTTAACAAGTTTTCTTTTATAGCTTTTAGCTAATAAGCACTTTGGACCCACCTTGTAATCGGGGTCCAACTCAGGGACCATTTGTGTAATTTTGACTTTTCTTGTTAACTGTGTTAGTCCCTGTGGTTAGTTAGCCTATTGCCCCGTTTGTCCTTGTTCCCTTTTCACTGTTAGTCCCTAAAGTAAACAGCTGTTAGTTTTATTTAGTTTAAATAATTAAATTAGGTTAAAATTTAATTAGTTTAATTACTTTTATTTAAAACAGTAAAATTTGGGCATTTTTATATTTTTAGATTTGTTAACTTTTTCTTTATTTAATTTGATTTTTTCAGATTTTTTATAGTTTTATTTTCTGACTTTTTATATTTAATTAGTTTAAATTAGTTAATAATCTTTAAAAAATTCATAAAAAATCCAAAAATTAATAAAAAAATATTTTTCTTTTTTATAAAATTTTCTTTTGTCATTTAGTGTCTAGGAAAAATATAAAATTTAGTGTAGGCTTAATTTTTCTTAAATTTCAGTTTTAGAAGGTTTTAGGTTATAGAGGGAGGAATCCCCGTTTTTACCGGGTGCGTTTTACGTTTTTTCTTTTCGTTTTACATTTCAACGACCTAACGTTTTTGTTCTAGTTTTCTTTATTTTTCAAATTAAGTTAATTAGAATTTAATTTTGATTTTTAATTTAATTTAGCATTTATTTTTCTTAATTTTTAATATTTAGGTTCCCGATACCTTATTCTGTTCCCCGTATTTAATTTAGCTTTAATTTTAGGATTTCCCTATCTCCTATATTTGTTTCCCGTAGATTAAATTAAGTTTTATTTAATTTTAGTTGTAATTATATCAGTGTTCATATCATATATTCTCCATCAGTCAATTTCTCTTCAAACCAGGATAAATTTCAATTGCAGCCTCGTTGGGACATACGACCCGGGAATATCTCTTCCGGAATCTTTTTATCATTGATTTGCCTAGTAGTATTTTATACGTATACTATCTGGCGAACCAATTTTTGGCGCCGTTGCCGGGGAGGCATTTGCTACGATTTTTATCCGACTTTGATCTGAACTTATCTTATTATTAATATATCATATTAAAAAACACAAAAATATTTTTCTTTTCTTTTTATTAGTACATATCATATAAAAAAAAAAAAAAAAAAAAAAAAAAAAAAAAATCAAAAAAATAAAAAAATTGTCCATAAAAATTTAAAATTCACTAATTGGTAAAAATACCAAAATATAATATTCTCAACTGAGGTATTATCATAATAAGTTCCGGTGAACTGCTGAGTTCCCAATCGAACCAAAGATTTAAAACTTGCCTTCTGTGTCACTTACGATATACGGCTCACCTCATTCTGATTAACAAACTATAAAGTGAGTTTAAGGAGGGTTGTTCCTAGGAACTACGACCCAAAAGGAGAAATAAGCTTCGCGCTATTCCTACTCCTCCGCTCACCTGTGCGTTTTTCATTCTGAGAGCTACCGTGAAGTAAGATTGATTATTTGGCTTAAGTTGTCTATCTCTTGTCCGTTTAAAATAGACTGTGAATATATTTTAAATCCAAAAAATCCAAAAAAATTAGTGTAACTTCTTTATTCTTAATTTATTTATTTACATTTTGTGACATGCGCACTCGATCTCAGTCTCGTGGGCCGCGACCTCCTCACCAGAAGGGAACCGCCAGTTTGATTATCGAACCTCTTCGTATAGGAATAACCATTTCAGGAAGATCTACCATAGAGCCAAAGGCAGCACTCGAACTATGGCCTCAATTGCTCCAAGCACCCACCGAGGGTACGAGGAAGAATCCTTATTCCTGAAATTGTGGCAAAACAATTTCGAAGCTGAAGCCATGGGTTAATCAATCTTGTCCCAGAACAAACAGTTCTTGTTCCGGTCAATGACAAAGAAGACCGCATTGCTCTTATCGTTCTTTCAACAAGATCACATCACAATGAGGTGTCCCCTATTTGTTCAATTACTTACGATTATGCTTATGCTTTTTCCATTCTCTATAGAGGGAGCAGCCAGAATATGGCTAGAAAAAGAATCCCCCTCGATCCATTCAAACATGGGAGATCTTGTATCCAAATTCATCAACCAGTTTTTCCCTCCTTCTAGACGACGGAATCTTCGCAATGAGTATCACCAGATTTCAGCAGAGGTCGATGAATCGTTTTTATGAAAGCTTGGGATCGTTTCAATGATCTCACTTAGGGCCGCATCGTCCACACCATGGATTCTCAGAATTGCATTCAACTTGATACATTCTATATTGCCTTTGAACATTATGATCAAGGATTCAGATTGAACTCCGCAAGCAGGTTGGAAACTTTTGGAAAAAAAATGCCTCGCGAATGTTTAAAAATCATCGTGAGCAAGTCCAAGGTTCGTCAAACACGAGCCAAGGCAGTTTTGCCAAGGTTAAGGTACGAACTCTCCCAACCCAAGCTGTTTCATTGATGTTGCTGAACTAATGATATTGCCGAGGCATTGCTTCTTAGACAGAAGAACCAAGTTCTGCTCCAGCTCCAGCTCCTGCACCTGTCAAAGCAGTTGAGCTAAGTTGTGTTATTGTTGGTGGTGCAATTTTCAACCAAAACTGTCAGCCACTCATGGCAACGATTATCGGGACAAACATTTCACTGAGTATGTGTCACAAGCCGCTTGCAGCTAATTACAAACAAGTAAGTCCAATTGCGACCTTCAAATGGTTTCAAATATATTAGTCCCCAGGTTTTCCACCCGTTCAGAACTTTCATGCTAATAATGCTAACAATTTCAATCGGGTAAAAAACTTTAACCAAAAACCGGGAGGGAGCAAATTTCAACCAAATACAGAGGTGGAATTGTTATCAGTTCCACATTTCAGTACTGAATCAACTTTCATAGACCCCAGGTGTTTAATCCAGTCTCCAGCTTATCTCAGCCCCCGCTCTTCAGACACACGGTGTGTCAAGAAAAACAGATTTTGAAAGATATCGGTCACAGCCAAATATGATGCCATAGTGTTGGAGAAACATGCAAAACCAAGGTCAAAAACCTGCAATCCCAAATGGAAATTTGTATGACATGCTTTCAAAAATTTGTTACTGCTTTATACTGCTTCTACTTCCGGTTCTGGAGCTCTTCCTGGTTAACACTGGTTCAACCCAAAAAGGTGAGATTTAAAAAGGTATCACTACCGGAAGTGGTGTTACCATCCTTGGAACGAAAACAGTTAATCATGACACCGAGGTGACAAAGGACACGATGCATCCTGCTATTTTCTGGAAGCACCGAAGACGTCCAACCTCCTGTTGTTCAAAGTCAGTCTCGTAATCCAGTTCTTGAGCCCATTGTTGCTCCTGTTGTTGCTCCCATGCCAAATACTAAACCCACAGTTTCTCTTCCATATCCTTCGAGGCGTGATAATGAAAAGAGCCGTAATCAAGCTAATGAACAAATCGACAAATTCTATGAAATCTTCAAAGAAATGAGTTTCGAGATTAGCTTTACGGATGCTCTTGTTTTAATGCATGCCCAAATTCGCCTCGACTCTAAGAACCTTACTTGGGAATAAAGAGAAACTTACTGAAGTGGCTCGAACTTCCAATGAACCCTGTCTAGCTCGAACTTCGATGAATGAACATTGTTCGGCGGTCATCTTGAACAAGTTACCCAGAAAACTTGGAGACCCCGGCAAGTTCCTGATTCCTTGTGAATTTCCAGGGATGGATGAATGCTTAGCATTAGCCGATCTCGGTGCTAGCATTAATCTAATGCCATTTTCAGTCTGGGAAAAGCTTTCACTTCCTGATCTTACTCCAACTTGCATGACACTCGAACTTGCGGATCGATCAATTTCTAAACCAATGGGAATTGCAAAAGACATCTCCGTTAAAGTTGGTGTATTTCACTTTCCAGCCGACTTTGTGGTTGTAGATTTTGAGCCAGACCCCCGAGTCCCTTTAATTCTCGGGAGGTGCTTCTTAAAGACCAGTCGTGCTTTGATTGATGTGCACAAGGGTGAATTAACTCTTAGAATAGGAAGTGAAGCCATCACTTACAATTTGGATCAGACTTCGAGATACTCGGCCAATTACACTCACATGACGGCAAACAAGATTGACGTCATTGATATGGCTTGTGAGGAATACTCTCAAGAAGTTCTTGGTTTTACTGATATAATCGCGAGTGGAAATTCCACTCCGTATTATGATCCAATTGTTGCTACTTCTTCTCCTACCCTAACTCCATTTGGGGATAGTGATTTCCTGCTTCTCGAAGAAGCCGACTCTTTCCTTGGTCTAGCAGATGATCCGGATTGTCCAGCATATAATCCATTCTACTATGATCCTGAGGGGGACATTCTTATTCTAGAAGCCATCTTGAATAGTGAACCACCACTTCCCCCTCCAAGTCAAGGAACTTATCTCCCAGAAGTCCGAACTGAGCTTAAGGTCTGTGAAACTAATACAGCCAATTCTTCCGTTGATGAACCTACTGAGGTTGAACTCAAGGAACTGCCTCCCCATCTCGAGTATGCATTTTTGGAGGGCGACAACAAGTTGCCCGTCATTATTGCTAAAGAGTTGGATGTTGAGGAAAAATCCGCTCTCGTAAAGGTGCTAAAGTCCCACAAGCGAGCTCTCGCTTGGAAACTTTCTGACATTCAGGGTATCAACCCGGAATTTTGTACCCACAAGATTCTTATGGAAGAAGACTATGCACCAGCGGTCCAACATCAAAGAAGAGTAAATCCAAAAATCCACGATGTTATTAAAAAGGAGGTTGAAAAACTTCTCGAAGCTGGATTGATTTACCCTATCTCCGACAGTCCCTGGGTTAGCCCGATACATTGTGTACCAAAGAAGGGAGGAATGACTGTGGTAGTGAACGAGGAAAATGAGTTGATTCCAACTCGTTTGGTTACCGGATGGCGGGTATGCATTGACTATCGTAAGTTAAATGAAGCCACCCGCAAAGACCACTTCCCTCTACCGTTCATGGACCAAATGCTTGAGAGATTAGCGGGGAATGAATACTACTGTTTCCTCGATGGTTTCTCCGGTTATTTCCAAATCCCCATTGACCCCCGTGATCAAGAAAAGACTACTTTTACTTGCCCATACGGAACGTTTGCCTACCGTCGCATGCCTTTCGGCTTATGCAATGCTCCAGGCACGTTTCAACGATGTATGTTAGCAATCTTTCATGACATGGTTGAGAAGACGATGGAAGTCTTTATGGACGACTTCTCGGTCTTTGGGAATTCTTTCCAAAACTGCCTCTCCCGTTTAGACCACATGCTTCAAAGGTGTGAAGACACCAACTTAAGTCTTAACTAGGAGAAGAGCCATTTTATGGTCAAAGAGGGCATTGTCCTCGGCCATAAGATTTCTAAGAAAGGGATTGAGGTTGACAAAGCCAAAATCGATGTCATTTCAAAATTACCTCATCCCACCACCGTCAAAGGAATTAGGAGTTTTCTCGGTCATGCCGGTTTTTACCGGCGGTTCATTCAGGATTTCTCAAAAATATCCCGACCAATGACCCATCTCCTTGAGAAGAATACTCCATTCATCTTTTCCGATGACTGCATTCGAGCTTTCCAAACATTGAAAGATAGACTTACGGAAGCTCCAATCTTGATTGCTCCAAACTGGGACCTTCCATTTGAGCTTATGTGCGATGCAAGCGATTTCGCCATAGGTGCAGTTTTGGGGCAACGTCATGAGAAACATTTTCGGCCTATCCACTATGCTAGTAAGACCTTGATTGAAGCACAAACGAACTACACTACGACTGAAAAAGAATTACTTGCCATAGTGTATGCTTTCGAGAAATTCAGGTCTTACCTCATCATGAACAAAAGCATAGTGCATACGGACCATTCCGCCCTTAAGTATCTCTTTGCAAAAAAGGATGCCAAGGCGAGATTGCTCCGATGGGTTCTCCTCCTCCAAGAATTTGACTTCAAAGTTATTGATACTAAAGGAGCCGAGAACCTCGCAGCCGATCATCTGTCCAGATTGGAAAACCCGTATGAAAACGTCAATGATCCTAAAGAGATAAATGAAAGTTTTCCTCTTGAGACGTTAAATATGGTGACCTTTCGTGGAGATTCTAGAACCCCGTGGTTTGCCGACTTTGCAAATTACCACGCGGGTAGATTCATTGTGAAGGGCATGTCGACCCAGCAGAAAAACAAGTTTTTCAAAGATGTTAAACACTATTTCTGGGACGACCCCTTCTTGTTTAAAATTTGTGCGGATCAAGTGATCAGGCGATGTGTGCACGGCAATGAAGCTCTTGAGATTCTCTCAGCTTGCCACAATGGACCCACCGGGGGACATCATGGTGCAAACCTCACAGCCAAAAAGATCTTTGACTCCGGTTTCTTCTGGCCCACCATCTATAAAGATGCCCACGAGTTTGTCAAGAACTGTGACTCGTGCCAACGTCAAGGAAAAACTTCACAACGTGATGAGATGCCTCAAAACTCCATCCAAGTTTGTGAAATCTTTGACATGTGGGGCATCGACTTTATGGGCCCGTTCCCGTCTTCACGAGGGAACAAGTATATTCTCGTGGCAGTCGACTATTTGTCAAAATGGGTTGAAGCGAAAGCGCTCCCCACCAATGATGCCCGAGTAGTTTGCAAATTTCTGAAATCTCTCTTCGCCAGATTTGGTGCTCCCCGTGCAATCATAAGTGATCGCGGAACCCATTTTTGTAATGACCAGTTTGCAAAGGTCATGCAGAAATATGGAGTTACTCACCGTCTCTCCACCGCTTATCACCCACAAACAAGTGGGCAAGTGGAAGTATCAAATCGTGGCTTGAAAAGAATCCTTGAAAGGACCATAGGTGAAAACCGTGCCTCCTGGTCGGACAAACTAGATGATGCACTATGGGCCTTCCGCACAGCTTACAAAACACCCATCGGGTGTACTCCTTACAAGCTTGTGTATGGAAAGGCATGCCATCTTCCGATCGAGCTTGAGCACAAAGCCTACTGGGCCTTAAAGCAAGCAAACTTCGATCCTTTGTGATTACGGGTGATCATCGGAAAGTTCAACTCAATGAATTTAATGACTTCGTGATCATGCCTATGAGAACTCTTTGATCTTTAAGGCAAAATACAAAGAGTCCATGACTCTCAAGATCACAAAAACCGTGTTTTCACATCGGTGACTCTCGGTCTCATCTTTAATTCCTGATTAAAATTTTTCTCGGGCAAACTTAAATCCCGTTAGATGGCCCTATTCTCCATCACTAGTGTATTTCCGTACGGCACTTGTTGAGCTTTCTCAAAAGCCAACGGGGCCAAATTTCAAAGTGATATGGTCATCGCGTCAAGCACTACTTTGGAGGGATCGGACCACTATTGGTAGTTCCATGATCTTCCAATACTTTCCCCTATGGATCAATAAATCACTTGTGATGGGTCACAAAGCATTCGTGACCCCTAAACCCAAGCGCTTCGTGGGAGGCACCCCATGCTTATCGTAGTTGTGATCCTAAATAAGTGTTGATGTTGTGTAAGACAGCTTGTACTTTTCAATGACCGTGTTTCATGTTGTGGTTATTGTCCAGGATTGCCCGATTGTTTGAAGGGGACTCTAGTTTTGTCATTCATCAAGAGTTTCACATCCTCCGCTTCATTTGTGGAATCCGATATGCCTATTCTTATCGACTAAGTTAATCTTTTGGCATACCTCATCAATGCGCCTTAGGATTTATGTAATACCCTTCAAAACATCAGAGGACGATGTTGAAGTTCTAGTTTGGGGGGGTTCTTCGATTTGATTATGTGCCTCGCAGCATGTTACCACGTAACCCGTTTTACCACCAAAAATACCAAAAAAAATGATATAAATTGAAAATTTTTCAAAAATATTATAAGTGTTTGTCACAGTTTTGCTTTTCTTTTTGGGTAGAATAAGAATAAATTTTTGAATTGATCGGGCGTGTTGCGGCCCTAGCTAGTTCTTTAGGCCAAGCTTTCACCGAATTCTATTGATTTGAATTTTAATAAATGTGAAGAACGTAGAATTGATGTGTTTAAATATAAGTTTATGTGCTAAGCAAGATTCTTCTAAAAACTTATACAAGTAACTTGTGGTTTTCTCTCCCGCGAATTTCTAATCCACCTAATCATACGTACTCAATTTAATTCAACTAAGTCAATCGATGTTTTCAGAAAAAGCTTCAAATTTGTAACTTGAGTTTTCAAAACGAGATTTTATAGTGGTTAAAAGAAAATGCCAAAGAAGCATGAATGAAATGTGAATGCAAAAATGCATGAATATTGAAATTTTGCCAATGAAGCATGCAGTTGATATTATGGAGCAGTAAAGATGTGTCCGTGATTATCCCACTCGCTTTTGCAACGATCGGGGGGGTTCAAACTTAAGACGTCTTTACTTCTAGGGATTTGCCCGTAATTCGTGTCGTGATATATCACTTGAAGAAAGGTATAGGTGAGGGTTCAAACTAGACACAATCCTTTGCCATTTTAGAATAGGTGTTGATTTTGATGTGATTTCACTAACGTAAGCAACGGGGTTGGGTTTCAAACTAAGAGCACCGGTCCGTGGTTTGTGTATCCTTACTCCGTTATACCCACGAGGTAGGGGTTAACTAAGCAAAGCATTCCTAAGCTTTTAAAGAACTTATGGGATTATAAGGTTTAAATATGTTGCAAAAGGTCTAATGTTTAATCTCGAAATCAAGTTACGAAGTCGTTAATAAGTTGTGCTTTGGGTCAGATTCATTTTGCATTATGACTATAAAATAAGTTGGTCTATACGTTTAATTAAAATGAGTACACACATTCAATCGTATATCAATGTTGGGAGTTGAAAATTTCCAAGTCATAAGTATGAGGGCTGCTTATCATAGAGAATTTTATCGACAATGATCTTGTTTAATTGCTTAGCTTGGAACTTGTGAAAAAATCGAGGACGATGAAATCTTATCCGTCAGGACCTCCGTTGATCATCTAGGACGCTTCTATTCTATGATCCCATGTATTAATAAATAAGAAAGTCATCAAACGTCGTTAAAAAATGAGAAAATCAAAAATACATTAGTTGTAGTTAGTTGTAAGTTCAGAAATTGGTGAAAACGGGGCCTACGTGTTTACTTCAAACATTGCGTGATGGACAACAATACATTAGTTGGTGGGATTGATAAGTGCTTAATGACACATATCTTTTACCTCTAAAAACGAGCTTAAATGACCAAAAACAGACAAAAACTGCCAAATATATGTTTGTTTTGCATTTGTATTGTGCAGGAAGTAAGATATAACAAAATAAAGACAGAAAACCAAGCCAAAAATGACAAAAGTGAGCTGGAATGGGAAAAAGGACTGTGCAAATCAAGGACCAAAGTACAAAAATGCAAGTCAGAGTCAATACTGAAGAATCAGCAGTCAAACCGGAGCCGGAACTGAAGAATACTGTTGGATGCAATCTTAACCCATCTGATGGGCCGGGAAAGCCCAATAGTATATTTATGAAGACTGTGAAGACCAAATGGGCCCTCAATCAATTACAACAGCCCATTTGTGTGCAATTGACAAAGACTGTGAAGACTTTGAAGGCCCAATCCTAGCCCAGCTACAGCCAATCTAAGCCCAATGGGCCCAACACAAAACCCAAGCCCAACAAAAGCCCAACACAAGCCCAATGGGCCCAACACAAAACCCAAGCCCAACAAAAGCCCAACACAAGCCCAATGGGCCCAACACAAAACCCAAGCCCAACAAAAGCCCAAAATCCTTTTTTATAAAACTTTAGGGGCTAAATTGCCAATTTTGAAAGTTGTTTTAAAAAGAAAAATGGTTTAATAAAACACAAGGGCTGAAATTGCAATTAACCAAAACCCTCTTTTATTCTTTTGTTATAAAACCAGAGGGACCATTCTTGCAATAAACCAAAACCTTTTTAATTCTTTTAGTTATAAAAACGCAGGGACTAAAGTGGTCACTTTCTAAACTTCTTTTATAACTAAGTTTCGGCTAAAAAGAAATGAAAAAAGAGAGAGAGTTGAGGGGCCATTCTTGCATCATCTCCAAAGATATCTTTTAAACACTGCAACCATAACTGTACCCAAACCCGCTTCCCGCCAAATCCATACCACCCCTTTCCCACAGTTTCAGCTCCAAACCACCTCTCAAGTACCTCTCCCAGCTCACCCCTCACCTTTCCCCACAACCCAATGACCCTATAACCCTTTCCCTGGCACAATCACTCAACCCGAAGCACCCTTTCAATGGTGAGATCATGAGAAGGCAAACAAAGGGCTAGGATTGCTTGGATAGCTTTGTACTCTCACACAACAAACGCAGCCCAAGAACAAAGAAGAGCTGAGAGTCTCTATAAAAGAAGAGAACAAGCCAAAGAAGAAAAAATCCTGTTTTTTACCTTTCTTAGTTTAAATTTTACTTAAGTTTGCTTTAAATATTATTGTACTCAGTTTCTTTTTAAGTTTTTTGTATTACTTTCAGTTTCAATACAAGTTAAGAGTGTTTGAGAAAAATTGCTATTATCGAAATTTCAAGTATAATTCAAGTGTTTAAATTCTGTTTAGATTAATTAAATATGTGTTAAAAGTTATTAAAGTTCACTTGTCATCACTTTTCTTAGCCTTATTTCACCAAAAATCAGTTAAAAAATCGATTTTTATATAAATAAGGGGGTGTTTGGTTTAGTCTGAAAATGGGTCATATGGGTGTTGTTGTGGGTCAAGCTCACTCAGCCAACTTTGGCTGAGTGTGTAGGCTTTATTAAGCCACCTTAATCACCTATTTTAATTTGAAAATAAGTTTTTAAGTTGTTTCTATATTCTTTCAAAATTTAAATGAGCCAAAATGACCATAAGAGCTTAAGCTGTTGAAACAGCTTAAGCTCCTCATCTCTTGTGTTGTTTAAGTTACAAAAAGCCTAAAAGAGAGACCCTTTGTCATGTTTATTGGGACACACCAAGTCACCAAGTGTGTATGTATGCATGTGTGTTTGTGAAATCAGCCAACTTGTAGCCCCAAAATCAGCAGCTTTAATTAAGCCCTAAGCCCTCATCTTTTGAATATAAGCTCACTAGTCACCCCTTTAATTCTGTTTGTGGTTGGATTTGGCTAATAAGCTCTTGAGAGCTTATTGCATAAGGATCATATGAGACCCCTTTTAATGTGGTATTTACCCTGGTGCTGAGCACCATTTTCAGCCCACTTTTCTAGCTAATTTAGATAATAAGCCTTAGGATCTTTTAGCTTTTATTTATAGCTTATTACTAGTCCTTTAAGCTCCCAAGATCTTATAGCTTATTTCCCCCTCTAGGTTAGCTTAAATCTAGCTTAAAGTTCACCTTTTTTGTTTTTTATTTACAAAACTGTTAATTAGCTTATTTTCTTTCCTGCTTATTTTAGGGCTTATATAGATTCACTTAGCTTTATTTTTAGGATCTCCCCTCTCCCTATTTATCTATCCCCCTTAGTTTCTAGCTTATTTGTTGGCTTAATCCCAAAAGCCAAGAAATAATAAGCTCATAAGCTTATTAAGTCTGCAGCCCATTAAGCTCATTTTTTCCTAGCTTATTTAGTTGGATTCTGCTTTTGCACTCCTTTTATTCGAAAAATGCTCCCCTCAAGCCCACTTAACACATTGCCTTTTATGCTTTTTGATAATAGGAACTGTGGACCTTACTTGTAATCGGGGTCCACTTAGGGACAATTGTGTAATTTTATCTTTTCGTTGGTACCTTTGTTAAAGTCCTACCTTGTGGTTGTAAGCCTGTTACCCCGTTATTAGTCCTTTCAGTCCTTTCATTGTTAGTCCCTTAGGTTAACCACAGTTAGTTTATTTAATTTAAATAATTAAATTAGGTTAAAATTTAATTAGTTTAATTACTTTAATTATAAACAGTAAAACATTTGGCATTTTTTATATTTTTAGAATGGTTAATTTTTCATTTTATTTATTTTTTTTTTTTCAGAATTTTTATAACTTTTATTTTTTTGTCTTTTTCTATTTTCTATAGTTTTATTATTTATTAATCTTTTAAAAATTCATACAAATCCAAAATTAATAAAAAAATATTTTTCTTTTTTATTAACATTTTCTTTTGTTATTTAGTGTCTAGAAAAATATAACATTTAGTGTAGGCTTATTTTTTCGCTTAAAATTTCAGTCTTAGACCGTCTTTTACCGGTGTGCGTTTTTTACCGTTTTCTTTTCGTTTTTACATTCAAACGACCTCCGTTTTAGTTCTAGTTTTCTTTATTTTTCAAATTAAGTTAATTAGAATTAAATTTTGATTTTTAATTTAATTTAGCATTTATTTTCTTAATTTTTAGTATTTAGGTTTCCCGATACCTGATTTCTGTTTCCACGAATTTTAGTTTCAGGTAATTTAATATTTGGATTTCCTATATTCGCTCATTTTGTTTCCGTAGTTTTTTAAGATCCCAATTCCTATAATATGTTTCGTTAGATTAAATCGTCGCGCTTTGCTCGCGCGCTCTTTAATTTTCGTGTAATTTATATCACTGTGGGTTTCCTTCACGCTCGAGCGCGCACTCGCCATCATTCAATCTCTCTCTCGCTGTCCTTTTTCTCATCAAACAGGCATTATTCTTCAATTGCAGCCTCGTTGGGACATACGACCCGGGAATATCTCTTCCGGAATCTTTTTATAATTGATTTGATTACCTTATATTTTATCTCTTTGTGTAGCTTTTGACCTTTTCCCTTGGTTAAGGGCAGTGTTGAGGATTTGACATTTAGTTTTTTATGTGCGTTTTACCTGTCAACGAATCAGCACTTATAAAATAAGCACTCAATAAGCCAAAAAATGGCTTATTCCCGGCTGATTGCAGAAAGTGGGCTTTGTTTTGGTTTTTGGTATTTTGGACACTACAAACTCAAAATAAGCTCAAATTCAAAAAGGAGAGATGTTTTGGAAAGCTTATACTGTTGCTTAATTTGATTCCCAAAAAGCTTTTTTCACAAAAGCAACTTAACTTAACTCTATGTGCATAAAAAGTAGTATAACTCCTAAAAAATTTCCTAAATAAGCCAAAATAAAAATAAGCTAAAATCACCAATAAGCCAAAATGAAAAGTGGGCTTTTGGATATTAGCTCACTATGATTCCTTAATTAAGCTACACCTATTCACTTTTTTAAAATAATGCCACTGAAATCATGCCAATTAAGCACAAATAACTACACTACTATTTTTTGGATTTTAATGAAAATAAGCACTTTTAGACCTAAAATAAGCTACTGAAATAAGCTCCACTAAAGACAGTAAACGAAAATGGGCTTAATCTACTCTAAAAAACTAATGAAATCTTGAATAAGCAGCAATAATAAGCTAATAAGCAATAATGAACCAACAGTACTAACAGTATTAACTACGGTACTAAACTTGGATGTTAGTTACGCTAGCTGTGAGTTTAGTAAACCGCTTGTTCTAAAAAAACTCTTAAAGTTTTCAAAAGTCATTTTATTCAAGCTGATTTGATCCTAATTGTTAAAAACAGATTATCAAATGACAACATAAGGTACTTATGAACAGATTTCAATCAGTGATAAGCACTTTAATAAGCTAAATTAATCTAACAGTATTAACTACACATGCTACAGTTATAAATAGGAAGATGCACTAATTATTTTTTGAAACTGAAATCTTAGCAGGATAAGTACATAAACAACATAATAAAGCTAAATAAGCAAATATAAGTAACAATTAAGCTCTATAAGCAGGTTTTAAGTAAGTAAGAAATTGAGGAAAAAGATAGGACTTACAACCCTTGCATTTAACAGGGCTGCTTAAGCTTTTACAAGATAGATTTACATGCTTCTAGTTGTCAAGTCAAGCTAGTAATGTTCATAAGCACATCCTTTGTTGATTATATACAAAAAGAGTAAAGCTGTGGTGATTTTTGGAACGTGAAATTTTTTTTGATTACTTCTTAACTACTTTAAACCTTTTTTTAAGTTACTTAGTGAAAACAGCTTATCATTAAGCTATATTGAAAGCTTTTAAAACACAATTAAGCACTGGTTAATAACTTGAGAACTTGGAATTCAACAATTGGATTTCAACATAAAAAAAACTCATTGCTTCATTAATTCTTAAAAACAATACAAAGCTGAAAGAACAGTTGCAATAAGCTTTTAAAAGACTAAAATGACTTAATTTAAATTACAATTAAACTACAATAAGCTAGAATGCCTTTTTGGCTTACAAAAGGGTCCTATTTATACTAGTTTCTTCATCCTTGGTCTTCCAGGTTGTGTTTCTTTTGTGAGACAAAAACCACAATGTGTTTGTTGTGTGAGAGCATTCTTAGACCAAATCCCAGCCCTTAATCTTTTTCCAAGTCATCTCCATCATTGAAATTTGTTGATTATTGAAAAAGTTGAGGATTGCCAGCATGTAAAGTGGTTTAGGGGTTTAGTGGAGGTGAGGGGAATGTTTTATCCAGGGTTTTGATGAAGGTTCAGGGTAAAAGGTGGGAAAGAAACCGGTGAGTGAAAATAGGGCTTTGAGCTTTTGGAGGGAAAGGGTTGTATCTGGGTTGGGGGTGACAGGGTAAAACTTTATAAACATGGCAATTTAGGTCCCTCAATGGGTTAGTTTGGCAGCTATTGGCCCTCACTTCTTATAACCTTATGCATAACTTCGGCCTGGTTTGCAATGTTTCGACCCTTGTCTTTTCTTTTGTAATACAACTTGAGTTTTGGCAGTTTTAGTCCCTCAAGTTGTATTTTCTTCATGTGTCTGACTTTTGACTTTGACTGAACTTTGGCTTCTCCGAAATGAACTTGTCTTTTTCCTCCCGTGCATGTTTGCATTTTTGCTTTCTTTTTTAATATCCGTTCCTGCACAATTCAAATGCAAAACATACAAATACAATGTATTTTTGGTACGTTTTTAGTCTTTTAAGTCCGTTTTTAATGGAAAATGGTATGTGTAATTAAGCACATACCAGAAAGCTATGCCGCTTATTGGTAACTTAGTTTGTATTTGACATCTTGATTTGCAAGACAACAAAAGATGCAAGCAAGACACTAAAGAAGCGTCTAGGAAGCAAAAGTCTAAAAATACAACTACTTTCACTTTTCGTATGTACTTCATTTTGTTCTTCATGATTGTTATTTATTTGATTATTTTGAATGCTATTTGATCTTATTCTGTTGAGCTTTGATTTAGGTATTGTAAACTTTGAGTAAGAATTGTAGGGAGAATGTATTTCAGCAAATCATAGAGCGGGAACAATCTTGCTGATATGGTTAAAATAGTGAAGAAAAAGGTAGATTGTCAGTTTGTAGCCAACAATTTGATCATTTTGTACGAATGTTTTGTGTCGTTGTGTAACATAAGAATTTCCATTATGCGCCAATTTAATGACGAGAAAAGATTCTAAAATAGTTAGAGAATACTGCAAAAAAGCTTTTTGAGGCGAGGAGGAGATATCCGCAGAAACTTTGCAGCTTATAATGGAACTTAAGGGTGATTAATTCATATCGGTCATCTAGCAATAATTAGGTGTAACAGTACGGGTTGCCTAAATGATTAGATAAACAGAATAATGCGACACAAGAACACATACTACCATAGAATCTGTGTGCAGTCAATTTTCCTCAACTTTTGACCCTTTCATCTACAGATGCCTGTGTTTTTAATGAGAGTATACTTTTACAAGCTTATGAGAATATAAAACGTACAAATAGACAAAATGATAATCAATCTAACTTGAAGAAATTAAAAGCACCAGAAAAAAAGTATCACATATCACACAATATAAATTTACAAAACTCGATTAGCAATTCTGAAATGAATTTTATTGTATCTCTTTGGTGTCCTTTCGTTTTACACCGGAATCCTCCTTCAATACTTCTTGGATAGTCAACCTTGCCTAGAGACTTATCCATATAATAAGCCATTACATGTTCTTTAACCTGATATTTGTATCCCCTAATTGCCTTAATTTAACAAATATGTGTATATAAACTACTAGATATATGGGATTAAATGTGGAAATGTTTTTTATCAGAAAGAACATGATATTTCAATTGGCCCATCGTACTGTTTTGAACTTCCAAGACTACTCAAGAAATAGCCAAAGTTTACAAAGACATAAAGCAATGGACATTTAGTTGATGCCACATGAAACGGAGATTATTAGTATTTTGGATGGCAAGAGGCCTTCAAGAGAATGAAATCGAGACGAGTACAGACCACATTTAGGCAACTAAGCACATTGGTGCCTTTTTTTTCATTGCAGGCATTACCTTGATGTAATGTTTGCGAAAACCCTTAATTTTTCATAATATTCACAACTATTAATATATGTCGTGTTCATATGAATCTTTTTATTTATAATTCCATGATGTTTTTTAAAGTATCCTGCAGAATATATTGCGTAGCCTATAATTTGATTTTTTTTCCAAAAAATCTTAACAGGGATTCTTAATCTTGCAATTTGAGCGGGAAAAAGGACAATTTGCCAGCATTAACAGGGGATCAAAGAACCATTTATTGCTTTTAGTAGAAGTCTTTTATAAAATGGGACGTCTACACTGTCATCTGAACAAAAAATTTGATCATGTCGGTTTGGAGCAAATGAACTAGTGGAAACAGTGCCCACGAGGGAACAAGGTACCCTCATTTTTCGTAACATTCACAGCTATTAATATATGTTGTGTTCATTGAAATATTATTTTTTCATAACATTTTATTTATAATTACATGTGTTTTAAAGTCCTACCAGAATATATTGTAGCATATAATTCGATTTTTTTCCGAAAAATCTTAAACATGGTTCTTTATCTTTGCCAATTTGAGCAGGGACAAAGGACAATTTGCAGATGCATTAACAGGGGATAAAGAACCATTTCTTACGTTTAGTAGAAGGTCTTTTATAAAACGGGACGTCAACACCGTCAACCTGCAACAACATTTTTTGATCATGTCGGGTTGCAAATGAACATGTGGTAACGAGTGCCGCAAGGGAACAAGGTGTGACTGCTTTTGTTCATGTTTTGTTATAGACGACTTGATTTTTCTAAGCACGTGTAAAATACAATCAGTTATTGATATCGTTTAATTGGCATATGTTATCAGTATTAAGGTATATGTTTTCTCTTTAAGTTCTTAAAGTAGTTACTTAAGAAATTGTAACTTCCCTTTCATTTGTCGACTTCAAAATACGTAACACAATCAACAATTTCATCAGAATCAATATGCATAATTAAACACTTAGATACAACCCGTGTTCATCGCACGGTTCTGAATGCCTCGTTGTTCATCGAATACATATACATCAATCAATGTTGAGGAAATAAAAATTGCTCATCAAAGAATGATGAGGAAACAAAATTGTTCATAAAAAAACAAAAACGTTTGTTATGTTCATTAAAAAGATACAAAATGAGTTTTTTTACGTTCATCAATAAAAAATGTTCATCTAGTTTTTTATGTTCTTCAATACAAAATGTTCAACAATATACTGTCAGAATTTACGTTCATCAATAAAAAATGGTCATCAAGTTTTTTTTATGTTCAATACAAAATGTTCAACAATATACTGTCAGAATTTTAATCAGTATAAAATGTTAATCAATACCCCTCTGTCCCAAATTTATTGTCCCCTGAGAAAAAAACACAGTTTAAAAAAAAATGCATTTATTACCGCTTTTTTTTCTTACTTTTTAGCAGAATGACAGTTTTACCTTTTAGCTAATTACATTAAAGTGCCTTTAAATCTTGTAAGAATAATTTTAAAAAAACAAAGATAATATTATTAGAAGGAGTGTTAAATAAAACCCTCCATTTCATTTGGATACTAAGACCATCCCCACATCATTCATCCAAAAAGAAATATAAGGGCTGAAGATTTAAAATCCACTTATTAACCTAGAAAAAAAAGAAAAATAATAAAAAGAAGCGGTAGGGGTATGTTGGTCAATTTAACCCTTTACAACCACCCACAACCTTTCAATCACTCACCTCTCGTTTTTTTAGAATCTATCTTCTTTCTCTCTCTCGATCACCTCAACACCATTCTAAAAACACATACAAACACATCAGTTTTACGAATTCATATCTGTTTTCGACACATCTTTGAGCGATTTATATCTTCTTCAGTTCATTAACATCAGTAAAGTTTCATCCGATCATGTATTTGTTCTTTTATTTTTTTAGGCTCTTATTTTGATGTGAATAAACTTATAGTTCAGCTTATCCAATTTACTTATTTTGACGAATTATGTGAATTTTATCGTGTTGAATGATAAGCAAAACTTATTAGGTGATTTGATTGAATAAGCTTAAGAATTTATAAACATCTAAATTTATTATGTTGATTTATAAGCTAATTTATTAGCTTATTTTTTTATGAAATTATCAGGGTTTTATGGCTAATCTAACGCTGAACAATTTAGTATGAATCTGTTAGGAAAAAATCATATATGATAAGTTGCCTGAAAAAAATGTAAAAAATTATGGACTGTATCATATATGATATAAGCTAGGTTTTAAGCATTTATACTATATCATATATGATAATGTGCTTGAAAATAAAATACAAGCAGTTTGTGATCTCCTGGTGAGTACAAAAAAGTTAGTTTTGTGTATAATATCATAAATGATAATCTGCTTGAAAGTCAACATTTTTAACACTATAATATATCATATATGATAATGTGCTGAAACTAAAATAACAAAGTAACTCTGACTTCTCGTAGTAAATAAAAGTTAGTTGTGTGCCTAGATATCATACAACTGTAAAATCTACTGAAAGTTAAACTTCATTAACATTTATAATATAATCATATAAGATAATGTGCTTGAAAGTTAATCAAGTCTTTTATTTGTGTAAGAATGCAGTTTTCAAGACAACTAAACACAACCCGCAAGCATCCAAAGGCCCAAGAACTCAATGAAGAAGCTCATGAATTTTCATTTGACGGTCAAAATGTATTCTTCGTTTTTCTCTTGTAATCTCCGTATGGAGTTTTGACGTCTACAAACGATTATTGGTAAATGATTGAAACTGGTAACATAATGACTTGCAATAAAGGATTAACTTCTTTTGCTATTCCTCATGTTATATGTTGAAATGAAAATGGTGAAACACTCGTGGATGTGATTTTTAATATTATGTCTATTTTGTTAAAGTTTTATTGCACCTTCATAATCACTTTCAATAAAAAAACATTAAAACAGGAACACATGTTATTATTGTTTAAACATCAAGTATGATAGTTGATAAATCAGTGATGATCATGTTAAATCATATGTGATTTACGAAAGAAATCACATATGATACTTTGTTACCAAATTGTAAAATACAAATATCACATAGATTACTCCAAATATAAAAATAATCTGATGTAAAATCATATAATGATTTTCTGAGAATATCACATATGATATATAATAGAATCGCATTCATGTAAGATCAAAAATAACAAAATTTAAGTGAAAAAAGAATTATAACACTTGTTCTTATAACAATCAAACATAAAAGAGTATTTTTTTTAAACAACAATTTCTTCTTGAACAACAACTTAATGTTGAACCACGATTTGTTTTTGATCTTCAAACCTTTTAGGGCACCTACTCTTGCTGTGATCAAAACTTCCACATAATGAACAAGCATTCATGTTCTTCAATCCTAAAAATATAAAATGAATATAAAAGAATAAGTAAACCTTTTTTTGAAAAATGAAAATATCATATGAAACACATGCCATAATATATATATTATATAAATAAAATATATATATATATATAATATATATATATAAATACTATATATATAATATATATATATATATATAAAAATAACAAAGCAATATCATATATGATAAATCATCTATGATATCATAAATGATATACGTAAGGAACAGGAACATAATGATATATACTGATAATATCATAATATGATATATTCAAACACGTACACCAAAAGCACTTTCACTGCTTATTGCTAACTGATAAGTTAAATGCACCTTATGTCAGCTATATATCAAATTAATCTAATAGAGCTTACTCAAGAAACATAAAAAAAAGCAATAATAAAGCTTACAAAACTAAAACATAAATCAGCTAACAATAGCTTATAATTCATAAAATAAGCTAGCTTATAAAATTCCAGCAAAATAAATCCAAGATGATGATTGATTAATAAACTTAATTACATAGATCACTAATAAGGTAGCTTATCTCCTAGCAACAATTAATTTAGATCATTTGTTTCAACTAAACTGAATTATAAGATTATAAATTTAATGATAATAAAATTAATAAGACTTATTCACAATCAGATAAGCTAAAATGAAGAATCCAGATCTGATAATCTAACCTTATGTTAATTCAATAGACTAAGGAGATAATAGATCGAAGATCGATTGATTTTTTTTTTTTTTTGATCGATCGATTCTTTGTGGATCGATGTAGAGAGAGAGAAAAAAGGTGGTGCTGGAGAAAATACACATTATGTGTGTGTATTATGAGGTGTTTTATGAGAATATAATATAAAATATAATATAGTATATATATTATATATTTATATATATATATAGTATAATTTACAATATACATATATATATATATAATATATAGTATATATATATATTTGTACACAAATAGCCCTTTGTAGAAAATAGGCAATTAATCTCAACCATTAGATGAAGATGAAAGATGAAGGGAGGGGATGATCTCCCGGTATCCTAAAGAAAACTTTGGTATCCAAATGAACTTAAATCATATTATTAAACTTGATTAAACTTTCATATTTATTTTTAATAATAGACAATTAATTTAAAACATCATAAAAAAGAAACGTGAACTACTAGTTTAAGAAGAAAAGAGTACATAATGTTCATCAAAATTGTCCATTAATACTCTAGCTAACATCTCGCTTAAAACAAACAAAAAGAAACACATATCAACACTTAATAATTTATTAGTAGCTTTTTAAGAGAGAACCAACTATGTATTGATTCCCTCATTGTTATCTAAAAATAACTTGTGTTTACTTTATATCATGAAATCATAATTTAAAAAATTGAAAATATGGATAGAAATATCATTAAGTTCGTTACTTAATGTAATCTCTAAATAGAAATTTTTATTCGGGGAGTCTTTAACCACTCCACTTAATAGCCATCGTAAGTTGAATATTAATTACTCTATTAAAAACCATAAAACTTTTCGATTTAAGTTCATTTGGATACCATACATTTGTGATACCGAGGACTCCATCCCAACTTCCCATCTTCATCTCATCCAATGGATGAGATTAAATGCTATTTACCCTAGAGGTGTATTTTTGTACATTATATATCCTTACTTTTTTATAACCACCTCATCTGATACACACACATAGTGTGTGTTTTCAGATCGTCTTTTTTTCTCTCTCTACACCGATCCACAACTAATCGATCGATCATCACAAACAACTAATCGATCGATCTTCAATGATTGTCTTATTTTGAATCGATCATCTCCTTCTTCATTTGATTAACATCAGGTTCATATTTGTTCTTATTTTAGCTTATTTGATGAAATAAGCTATCATTTAGCAACATTCGAATTTATAAAGCTAGATTAATCAGCTTTATTTTTTGATTCGAATTAGCTTAATATTTATATAAGTGAATAACAAAGCCTAATTTATTTAATGATCCTTTCTGTGAATAAGTTTAAGTATTAACATCATTTGAATTTATGTTCTAGAATTATAAGCTGGCTTATTACTTATTTTGATGAATATAAGCTATATATTAGCTTATTTTATGTGCTAGGTGTTAATAAGCTTTATTAAGCTATTGTTTTTATGTTATGAATAAGCTCTATTAGGAATTAATTTGTTGACTATATAGCCGAATAAGATGTATTTAGCTTATCAGTTAGCAATAAGCAGTTTTAAGTAGATTTTGGTTAACGTGTTTGATATATCATATATGATACTTTTCATACGTATATCATATATGATATCATATATGATATTGCTTTGTCATATGTATATGGCATGTGATTATCATATATGATATTTTATTTTTCCAAAAAACAGTTATTATTTAATTCTTTTATTTTAATTTATATTTTACAGAACTGAAGAACATGAATGACATTGTTCATTATGTGGGAGTTTGGATTACAACAAGAGGAGAGCGCCCTAAGAGGTTTGAAGATCAAGAACAAGTCGTGGTTCAACATTAAGTTGTTGTTCAAGAAGAAATTGTTGTTTAAAAAAGTACTCTTTTATATTTGATTGTTATATGAACAAGTGTTATAATTCTTTTTTCACTTGAATTTTGTTGTTTTGATCTTACATTGAATGAGATTAACTATATATCATATGAGGATATTCTAGGTAATCATATTGATTTTAATCTATTTCTTTTACATTTGAATTATCATATTGATATTTGTATTTTACAATTTGGTAACAAAGTATCATATGTGACTTCTTTCATAAATCACATATGATTTAACATGATCATCACTGATTTATCAACTATCATACTTGATGTTTAAACAATGATAACATGTGATCATGTTCCTAAATTTTTTATTGGAAGTGATTATGAATGTGTGCAATAAAACTTTAACAAAATAGACATAATATCAAAAATTACATCCGCAAATGTTTCATCATTTTCATTTCAGCATATAACATGAGGACATAGAACAAAGAAAGTTAAACCATTATTGCAAGACATTGTACCAGTTTCTAATGGTTTACAAAAATCGTCCGTAGACGTCAAAACTCCATACGAAGATTACAAGAGAAAAATCGAATTATACATTTTGACCGTGAAATGAAAATTCAAGAGCTTCTTCATTTGAGCTTCTGGCCTTTGGATGCTTGTCAGTGTTTAAGATGTCTTGAAAACATGAATCCTTCCTAACACAAATAAAAAGATTTGATTTAAATTTCAAGCACATTATTTTATATGATATATTATAATGTTAAAGAATATAACTTTCAACAGATTATCATATATGATATTATACACACAAGTAACTTTTCAAACTTATAATATCAATAAAATCTCCATAAACGCTTAAAACCTAACTTATATCATATATGATATATTATAATGTTAACAAAGTTAACTTTCAAGCAGATTATCATATATGATATTATACACGGAATTAACTTTTCAAACCAATAATATCAACAAAATCTCCACAAACGCTTGAAACCTAACTTATATCATATATGATATAGTATATAAGTTTCTTCAATTTTTTTAGGCAACTTATCATATATGATATTTTACTAACACGTCATTTCGTCTTTAAAATCACAGTATGATCAACAAATCCTTTCTAAATTGTGAAAACTTTGCTTCTAATCACATATTTTCTTCATCAACATCAGCATACTCGATATAAAGGTTACTTATCACTTTACCATCATCAAATATCAACAATTCTTCATTATAAATTGTATAAACACAACAACTCGAACAAAAAACACAATATGTTCATAACAAGCTCTATAAAACAGCAGGCTTCACTATTTATGCATAAATAACATTAAAATTTGTAGATGAAGTGTTTTATACCTGAATCGATGATTTTAATCATTATTTCGAGCGATCTTTAACTCGAACATTCACCTATAGGCTTAATCATTAAGATATATGATCGTCAATAACAACATCACCGTCGTTATCTTTTATTTTTGATGCATCGTACGATTATGTGTGTGTATTTTTGATCGGTTTGAATGTGTGTTTTAGAGAGAAAGAGAGAAAGGAATACAGATCTAGATCTGAAAGTAATGATGGAGTGGTAGGTGTGTGAGTGAAATTGACCGAAATACCCTTCCGTCCTTTTCTATTTTTTTTAATTAAAAAATTTCTTTTAATCATGGCCTTCCATTATTTTTAGATGGATGGCTCAGATCTGTCCTCCGGTATCCAAGAAAAGGAGTGTATCCAATATAACCTCCTTGCATAATATTTTATTATAAGTTACTGTTCATTCAAATTAAAAAAGCATTTAAATCAGGTTACTGTAGAATCTGTGAGTGAAAACACAATGGGAAATGTTAGTTTTTATAATGTGCACTTCCTTTACAGCTATGAACCATTGTGCATGCGTAAAGTGTATAGGGAAAGTTGCATGTCTGATGGAGGATGTAATTTATTTTTCATGTTTTTTTTTTGGTGCTGCTATAAGGATTTTACTGACCCACTTTTTACAAGTAATGCATTTCTGAAACCTTCATATTTATTATATAAACATAAATTTTTTATTAATTTTTATTTTTTATTAATTTTTATTTCATATTTTTTATCAGTTTAATGTTTTTAACTAAATTAAATTTATATGATTTATTTAGTATCTTCAGTTTTATAGTTTTTTTAATATAAACAAAATTATAAAATATAAAAAAAACATAAAGTGTTCACGAAACCCTAACCCCCTAAATAATCTTTTGATGATGCGGCGTGCATATGGGGAATAATCTATTCACAGCCTAATTAAACAAAGAAAAGGGATACACTCATTATTATAACTACTCTATAAAGCATTTATAATGTGGGACCCAATTAAAATTACCATAAGGAGGTGTATCTTGACCATCCTCTCATTTTAAGAACCCATCATAAAATGACATCGTGTCACATTTGATTAAAAATTCACCTCTATTTTCAAATTGAAAATCTCTTTTTATCAATTTTAATTTTATTATAATATACTTTCATCTATTTTTAAATTTTATGGGCTCCCTTTCATTAACATTAATCTGATATATTTTTATAATTTTTTGTTTTTTACATTTTTAGCGGTTATTTATGTGATTTGTATTTTTTAAACGTTAACCTTTATTAAATATGGAACTTGATACGTTTAAATATAAAATTTCGCAGAGGAGTGTTGCTCTTTTTACAGGCGAGAATGATGATGTTAATATGGTATTGCGGGAAAGCTACGGGAAACTCAAATGAACACATACATTTCAACGTGTTGTGAAATGAAATTACTAAGCGGGTAGGAAATTGCGTAAAGAGTTGAGTTAGTAAAAAATTTATTGTCGCCGCTATGCGTGGGTAACCAACTAGTTTATGTAAAATGTGGACTTTTTATAACTCCGTTGCAAAATCTTTTACTCTCTTTACTTTTCACTTATTATATAAGCTCTCAAGTCCTCGTATGAGCCCCCTTCTTTCCTCGTATTAAGCCCTCTTTGCTCTCATAAATCCCCTATTTCACCCGAGAACCATTAAAAAGTCATTAAGACCCACTCTTTCCGACCACCTATTCCTTCATTCCATAGACCCCTTTATGAACCCTTTTACGAATCTTTTCAAACCCTTTTACGAACTTTTTGCCATCCTACGTCGAACACCCTTATGATCACGTTTATTTCCGACAAGCCTTCTTCCTTCCTTATTGAGTACTTTGCTGAAAAAACATGTAAGTTATGCTTTGTAAATTGATTAAAACGATGTCTGAGCAAGTGAAGTCGGTGATTTTTTATTTTTTTTGTATGTGGTTTACAATGTCGCACGAATACACGACGAACTTATTTGAGATAACGGTACTTTGCATTTTCGTCTGAAGACATGTCAACCATCTAAACAAGTATTATATAAAGGGATAATCTATTGAAAATGTATCTAAGTTTTTGAGAAAAGTAATGGTGTGTTTAGTTGGGGAAAAATATCTCATTTTTCTAGGAAAATTTTCATTTGAGAATGGAAAAACTGAAAACTTGTTTAGTTGAATTTTTTTTCAATATTTTTCAAAAAACAAAAAATTCTCATTTTCTAAATTTATATGGAAAAATAGAAAATCACAATTTACTATTTTCCATTTCTTTTTTTCCCTAACAAAATAAAACGTAAATATAACTCAAACCAAATAAAACGTGAGTACCAATATTCTAACCCTATCTAGAGGGGGCAAATGGGTCGGAGTGGGTCAGTTTGGGTCATGGGTCAAATTGATCATGGGTCAAATGGGTCATGGGTTAAACAGGTCATGTTTTAAAAATTGGTCTAACGGGTCATGGGTCAAACGATTTGGGTCAGGTCGACCCACTAAATTATGGTGTTTTCATACATTTTTTAACGTTTTATACATTTCTTCAGTCTTTTTACGCTTTCGTCGGTTTTTTACGTTTTTTACGTTTTTTACGTTTTCGTTCGATTTCTTACGTTTTCGTCTGTTTTTTTACGTTTTCATCCGTTTTTGTCCGATTTCTTACGTTTTTGTCTGATTTCTTACGTTTTCGTTTGTTTTTTAAGTTTTCGTCCGATTTCATAAATTTCCGTCCGTTTTTTACGTTTTCGCCCGTTTTCTTACGTTTTCGTCTGTCTTTTTACGTTTTCGTCCGATTTTTAACGTTTTCGTCTGATTTCTTAAGTTTTCGGCCGTTTTTTATGTTTTCGTCCGATTTCTTACGTTTTCGTCCCTTTTTTCCGTTTTCGTCCGATTTCATAAGTTTTCGTCCGTTTTTTTACGTTTTCGCCCGTTTTCTTACGTTTTTGTTAGATTTTTTACGTTTTCGTCTGTTTTTTACGTTTTCATCCGTTTTTTACGTTTTCGTCAGATTTCTTACGTTTTCGTCTATTTTTTACGTTTTCGACCGATTTCTTACGTCTTCGTCCGTTTTTTTACGTTTCCATCCTTTTTTTAACGTTTTTGTTCGATTTCTTACATTTTCGTCTGATTTCTTATGTTTTCGTCCGTTTTTTTATTTTCGTCCGATTTCTTAAGTTTCCGTCCGTTTTTTACATTTTTACCCGTTTTCGTCAAATTTCTTACGTTTTCGTTTGTTTTTTACGTTTTCGTCCGGTTTCTTACGTTTTCGTCCGATTTCTTACGCTTTTGTCCGATTTCATACGTTTTCGTCCGTTTTTTATGTTTTCGTCAGCTTACTTATGTTTTTGTTCGATTTCTTACTTATTCGTCCTTTTTTTACGTTTTCGACCAATTTCTTACGTTTTCGTTTTCTTCCGTTTTGGACGTTTTCTTTTGTTTTTTGTCCCCTTTCTTCATTTTCTTACGTTTTATACGTATTTATTCATTTTAAAAAACATATCAAAATGTTAAAAAGACAAACGAAAATGGACGGAAATGTAAGAAAACAGACGAAAACGAACGAAAACGGACGTAAATGTAAAAAAACAGACGAAAACGTAAGAAATCGGGCGCAAACGTAAAAACCGGACAAAAACGTAAAACATCGAACGAAAACGTAAGAAATCTGACGAAAATGTAAAAAACCGAACGGAAACGTAAAAAAACAGAGGAAAACGTAAAAAACGAAGGAAAACATAAAAAACGGACAAAAACGTAAAAAACGGACGAAAATGTATGAAATTGAACGAAAACGTAAAAAAAGAAGAAAACGTAAGTTATCAGACGAAAACGTAAAAAATGGCGAAAACGTAAGAACAATGACGAAAACGTAAAAACAAACAAAATCGTAAGAAATCGGATGAAAACGTAAAAAAATGACGAAAACGTAAGGAATCGGATGAAAACGTAAAAAAACAGACGAAAACGTAAAAAACAGACGAAAACGTAAGAAATCGGACGAAAACGTAAAAAAACAGACGAAAGCGTAAGTAATTGGACGAAACGTAAAAAAAGGGGCAAAAACGTAAGAAATATGACGAAAACGTAAAAAAACGGACGAAAACGTAAAAAACGGACGAAATCGTTAGAAATCGGACGAAAACGTAAAAACGGACGAAAGCGTAAGAAATTAGACGAAAACGTAATGTTAATTGAGATTTATATATGTTCGGTAATGTTAATTTCGAGTCACTACAAGAAAAAAAGGGCTTTAGTGACAAAAATTGAGTGACGACTTTCTTTTTTGGTCATAATTCAGTGACGATATAATTTATGGTCACTATTTTTCGTCACTGATAATAAAACGGTG
>BQNB010003394.1:103369-115272 GCA_026074375.1 Tanacetum coccineum
AAACTAGCCTAAAATTCGCATAAAATGTGGCCCAAAGTAAAAAAAAAACTAGCCCAAAATTAGCCTGAAATCTGGCCCAAAAAAAATACGAAACGGATTCTTACGAGGAATAGCAAGTTTGGTTGGTTTCTATTCGGATTCAATCCAAACTCAAAGGCGTTCTTGAGGGTGTATACTATGGTCTGTGGTGGTATATGTGGAACTTTCGCAACAAGCTTCTGTTTGATAAGAAGATCCCTGAAAAGGCGCTGATATTTGATAATTTAGTTTCTAGTTCTTTTTATTGGTGTAAATTCAGATGTAAAGCGTCGTTCAAGTGGGACGATTGGCTTAAGAACCCTTATATTGTTCTTGTTTGATCTAGCTCCTTGCTAGTGTTTTAATAAATCGCCGTTAAAAAAAAACATAAAAAATGAAATATATAAAAGGTTGTTGGTGTTTTAGAGGTACTAATAACCCGTCTCTTTTTTTTTAAAAATTTCATGTTTATTTCAAAAGTGATACACTCCTTATCGCTCTACTTATTTATGTAAAATGTGAACTTTTTATAACTCCGTCGCAAAATCTTTTACTCTCTTTACTTTTCACTTATTATATAAGCTCTCAAGTCCTCGTATGAGCCCCCTTCTTTCCTCGTATTAAGCCCTCTTTGCTCTCATAAATGTTAAGTTCAAACTTATATTAGCCAAGTTCTATAATCCCCCTCCCCCCCCACCCAGGCATTTAGGAAACGTTTCCTAATTCCATGTAGTCACAAGCCGACTTAGACTCCTTGTTGGAGTTGGTTTTCCCTCTCCCTTATCTCTATAAAATGAGGTGAGGGGGGAGGGGCTTTGTACGTCATTCTTTCAATACTAATCTAAACATCGATTAGGGATAAATACCTTGTGCTTGTTTTCTTTCTTTTCTGTCGATCCTGCTTGTGTGTGTCTTCAAGGTCGTGGTTCCGCATCTAGTAACCAGGGTTGTAGGTGGTTGAATCCTACAAGTGGTATCAAGAGCTCAGGTTCGCGGGTTCACTGGTATACTAGGATCGATCGTTTGAAGGTTGTTTTCTTTTTGGTACTCATTTTATGGAAGGAGCAGAATATAAGTTCTGCTTGGGCTACCGGTTAACGACTACTAAAAGGGTTCTTGTTGTTCGGTTCTTGATCGACAAGGGAGTAGCAGGTTATCGATTGGGTTTGTTGATTTTTGAATTATTGAAGATTGACAAGGTGTGTGTCATTTCTTTTTCTCTGAATAAGAGAGGTTGAAGAAGAAGATAGTGTTGGCTGCTATCTTTTAGTCAACGACACAAATACTACAAAGGGTTTTATTAAGTATTGGGCCAAGATTATATTGGACCAAATATTGGGCTAGGTTTAGATAAAAGCCTTTAATCAGTTTTGGACTTAAATTATATTGGGCCAAATCTGATTAGTATTATTTTGTTTTTATAAAACAAAAGGTTATTACTATGTAGTTTTTTGCACAGGGGACTTTGTTAGTTTGTGATTGTGAGATTTTTCACAAGGTTTAGCAAATTAATAAAGGGATTAAAGAATGATGGGAGCCAAGTTTGACATTGAGAAATTCGATGGAACCGGTGATTTTGGGTTATTGAGGATCAAGATGCGTGCTTTATTAATCCAACATGGATGTGAAGCATGAGGTTTTACCCGCGGTTATGAAAGCTGAAGCGAAAGCTGACCTAAACAAGAAAGCTCACAGTGTCGTGATTTTGTGTTTAGGTAACAAGGTTCTGAGAGAGGTTACCGGGGAGACGACTACAGCGGGGGTTTGGACCAAGCTCGAGACTTTGTACATGACAAAGTCCTTGGCCAACAAGTTGTACCTGAAGAAGAAGTTGTATACATTCTACATGCCGGCTGGACGAAAGATTTCCGAGCATATAGATGAGTTCAACAAAATCGTTCTTGATTTAGCAAATATTAAGGTAAAATTCGAGGATGAAGATCTTGCTTTATTATTACTCACTTCTTTACCAGCATCATACGAACACTTTGTGGATACCTTGCTTTATGGATGGGAAGCTTTGACTTTGGAGGATGTGATGGCCACACTAAATTCAAAGGAAATCAAAGAAAGTTCTAAGGCGAAGGGGGATGATGGTGAAAGGTTATATGTGAGGGGAAGAACTGATAATAGGGATTCACGTCAGTCAAGGAGAAAGTCAAGATCGAAGTCTCAAGGTGGAAGATTCAAGTGCTATATTTTCCAATCTAAGGATCACTTGAAGAGAAACTATCCAAAGAATAATCGGCAATAAAAAAGAAGCGTTTTAACAGGTGTACGCCAAGAAAGATGAGGCAACCAAGCTCTAGTGGTGTCGACTTATGACGATTCAAGGTGATGATTGGTTGATGAGCGCACAGGCTCAGCTCTACTCAGATTTGATCATGGATTCAGGATGATCATAACCACATGACAAACCAGGTTAGATATACTTTTTATTTTTAGAATGCGATGGAGGGCAGTGTACATTGGGTGACAACAAGTAGTGAAAAACAGAGGTATTGGCAAGGTGAGGTTACAACTGAAAGATGGGTTAAGTTTTGTGTTACACAATGTCAGGTATATTCCTGAATTGAAAAGAAACTTGATATCGCTGGGAACTCTTGAAAAAGTGGGATATACCGTAAAAATGCAGTCAGGCAAAGTCAAGGTGATTAATGGTTCCAGGGTTATTTTATCTGGAATACAAGGATAATGCGATACCTTTTGATGGCCATGCAATGGTAAGTGAGCTTAATGCTAGTGTTGAAGAAAAAAACAGTCTTGCGCAGGTTTGGAACAAAAGACTAGGACATATCAGCGAAGCGGAACTACAGGTGCTGGAAAAGCAAGGGCTGTTTGGCAAGAAAAGTCTAGGTAAGCTCGATTTTTGTGAGAATTGTGTTCTGGGAAAGTCACATCGAGTCAGTTTCGGTGTAAGAAGGCACACTACTCAGGGAGTGATAGACTATGTTCATTCAGACTTATAGGGTCCGTCTCAGGTGGAATAATTGGGAGGTAAGAGGTATTTCTTATCTATTGTTGATGATTATTCCAGAAGGGTATGGGTTTATATTCTCGGGTTTAAACACGAAGCATTTGGAAAGTTCAAAGAGTGGAAGTAGTTAGTAGAGAATCAGACTGGGATGACGGTTAAGAAGTTGAGGACAGATAATGGTCTTGAGTTATGTAACCGGGGGAGTTGAGCTCGCTATGCAATGAGAGTAGGATTGCTAGAACATTTGACAGTTGCCTGGGAACTCCCGAACAGGAATGGGGGTAGAAAAATGTATGAATAGAAACTCTCAATTGATAAGGTACGCTGTTATTAATTCAGTTTGATTGCCCAAACCTTCTAGGCAGAAGCGACATGTATACGACCGCGATATCTCTTATCATTTAGGTCCCATCGACACGGAATGAGAAAAAGACACCTATGGAGATGTGGTCGGGACATCCAAGTGATTATGGGATGTTGAGAATTTTCGGTTGTGTCGCATATCCACACGATAAACAAGGTAAGCTCGAGCCGAGAGCGATAAAATGAGTTCTTTTAGGATATCCCGAGGGGTGAAAGGGTACAGACTATTATAGGCTTGATGGTAAATCCACCTAAAATAGTCACTAGCAGAGTATTCTCAATGAAAGTGGCAATGTACAAAGACACTTTGAAGGATCTGGTGCAGGGGTGATAAGTCTGTTGAGGAATTACAAGTTGAGGTGGAACTGCAGAGGTTAAATAATCATACGCCTGAGGAAGATCAAACAGATCAGGAAGATGGCGATGATGACGATGCAGGGGATCAGAAAACCGATCAGGCCACCTAGATCTACACAGATTATCTATTAGTTCGGATAAGAGCCAAGACACGAACGAAAACCATTGAGGTTTCAAGATGAAATAATATGGACTGTGCTTATCATTTGCGCAGCAGCAATAAGAATATACCATAGAACTATTGAGCATACCAGGAGGCTGTTTGCTTGTGAAGATAGTTCAAAGTGGAAACGGGCATGCATGCGTGTGACAGTGAAGAAGGATTCTTGAGTCGTGAAGAAGGCGAGACATTGGAGTTAGTAGATCCGCAGTAGGCACAACCGAGTGGTGTATGTTCTAATGGGTTTACAAGATAAATGAGATGGGATTAAAGGTGTTCAAAAGCCTAGGTACAAGGCAATGTTGGTGGCTCGTGGATTCACACAGAGGGCAGGTATTGATTACAATAAAGTATTTTTGCCAGTAGTTTGACACACATCTATTTGGGTTATACTTGCATTGACTAGCTGTAAAGATTATGTAGCTGGAGCAGCTATTGATGATAAAGACGTCTTATTTATTTTACACATGGCAATACTTGAAAAGTGATTTTACTACATGAGGCACCACCTGTACGATCCGGGATATGAACAAGGTAACAAGGTATGTTTGTTAAAGAAATCTCTTTATGGTTTGAAGCAGTCACCTAGGCAATGGTATATGAGATTTGATGAGTACATCGAGCAATGTTCAAGCGTAGCAGTTACGACAGCTGCGTATATTACAGGAGTTATGCATCAGGTGAGTATATCTATATATTGTTATATGTAGACGATATGCTGATTGCTTGTAAGAGCAAGGCTGAGATTGGGTCTACCAAGTCTTACTTAAAAAGGATTCGACATGAAGAGAGTTCGGGGAAGCAAAGAAATACCTTGGTATGGAAGATCGTCAGGGATCGGAGTCGCAAGATTCTGAGGGTGTCACAATCCGGTACATTTCTAAATTTTTTTTATAGAATAATTTTAGAATAACAATGGGAAAACGGTTCCAGATCCATTGGGTGGGCACTTCAAGCTGTCGATTGAAGGATCGCCCCGTTTAGGGATTGTGTATGTTGAAAGGATGAGTAAAGGTTCCGTAATGCAAATGCGTTGGGAGCTTAATGTACTGAGGTGTGCACCGGCCAGACATAGCGTATGCGGTAAGGTAGTTTAAGCAGATATTTGGCGAATCCCGGGTAAAAAATCATGGGAAGTAGTGAAAGTGGATTTTTGAAATATTTGGCGGGTACACAAACGTGGGTTATGGTGTAAGAACAAATCGTGGCAACACTGTGGACTAAACAGGTTTTGTTGATTCAGACTAGCGCTAAGGATCCAGATAAATATAGTCTAAACACGGTTACGCACGTTTTAGTATAGGGAAGTGTTTGTAAGTTGGAAAGCAACCTACAATACGTTGGTGCTCTTTCACCTACAATAAGCGGAGTATATGACCTAACGTAGGCTGTGAAAGAAGCTATTTTGGCTAAAGGGACTCTGGAAGAGTAGGGGCGTGGTACTTAACACTGTGGCGTTAATTGTGATAAACAGGAACCACAGAGCGCGAATCACTTATCCGCTGAACTCATGTTTTCATGAGAGATTTCTAACACATCAATGTGACGTTAACACTTTATCAGAGAGGTCTGGAACAAAGACAGTTAAAGTTCTGAGGTGGGTACTGACACAACAATGCTGCTGATGTCTTGACGAAGGTGGTACCTGGACGGAACATTTACTATACTGCTTTGAGTTGTTACTCGCTAGTAGGCTAATATAAAGTCTAAGGTGGAAATTGTTACGAGTTTAGTCACTATATTAGCCTATTACGAATAAGTCTAGGGGTCTACGTGTTAAGTTCAAACTTATATTAGCCAAGTCTATTAGCATTAGGAAACATTTTCTAATTCTTGTATCATAAGCCGACTTAGACTCCTTGTTAGAGTCGGTTTTCCCTCCCCCTCATCTCGATAAAAGGCGGTGATTGGGAGGGGCTTTTGTAACGTCAATTCTTTCAATACTAATCTAAACATCGATTAGGGATAAATACCTTGTGCTTGTTTTCTTTCTTTTCTGTCGATCCTGCTTGTGTGTGTCTTCAAGGTCGTGGTTCCGCATCTAGTAACCAGGGTTGTAGGTGGTTGAATCCTACAAAACTTGTATCTACGTATACACAAATTCTCGTTCATAGATGTCTCTTTATACTTTTGTGCGAGTTTTGTTTTTCAAATATGTACCTTTTCTTTGTAAACAAATTGCACTTGTTACACTTAATTCAAGTTTGTGGATCAAATATAGTTTATCCAGGTTGTATGTCCTTCAATGGGTATTTTTTTTTTGAAAAAAGATCCTCTCATGTTCATTTGAACATGAGAGGTAATGTTTTGCTTTATCTGATTGTACATTTGATTAAAATAATTAAATGTACAATAATCAAATGTACAATCAGATAAAGCAGAACATTACCTCTCATTTTCAAATGAACATGAGAGGATCCTTATCTTTTTTTTCTTCCTTTACATGTTTAATAATTTTAAAATTTAACTTGTGAACCTAGAAAATTGCTTATTTGACTAGAGTAAAAAACAGACATAAATCAAATTAAACCAATCTTTTATAATCGGCGTTTTGTTACAGTAAATTATTTGAGTATGATCACACACTCTTTTAGAAAAGACAAATATGCTAAAAACAAATTCAAGTTCTTGAGTTTCCAGAATGAATGGAAAGGAAGAAAAATGAGAGGAAAGAGAGTAATCATTTTCAGGATTCTTAGTCATTGATTGCGGGCCATGTTTACATATGGGTGCCCCTATTAGTACCCCCTGGCCCACTGCATAGTGCCAAAAAGTACAAAAGATTTTTTTTGTACCCCTCTTTTGACAGTGCAACGCAGTTTTTTTTCAATTTTTGTTCCGTAATTTTTGACAGTTTCATACTTTTGACCTGTTAAACTTTATATTTTTCGTTCCGTTTTTTCCGTGTCACAGTTTTATAACATATACAAAATTATAAAAATAAAATACGAAAAAAAAACCGGAAAAAACCGGGGGGTACAAATGATGTTTTCAGGGGGTACATATATCATAACCCTTACATATTCTACTTTTGCTTTCTTTTTTGTTCCTCTTCAAGAAACTGACAACCTACTTTTGGTTGTTATCCTATGATACAAACTGTATTTGATCCACAAGTACAACCTACTTCTCCATTATTATAACTTGCGCAACACCGAAAAGTGTAACGGCACCTTAATATTCTTATTTGGGTTTTTCTAACATTTGCTCAGGGGCACATGATAAGGTGAAGACAAAGGCTTATTTATTAAAATCTGATTGGTCAGCAGTTATTATTATTGATTATTATCAGGCCTCACAATCACCTGCTGACCAATCAGGCTGTGACACATAAGTCTGTGTCTCCACCTTATTATATGCCCCTGAGGCACATGTTAGAAAAACACTTCTTATTTTTAATATTCTTATATTTAACATTAACACACTAGAATATCCATTCACCCATAACATCTCTTAACACTAGTTTTTCCCTATTTATTTAATCAGAATAAATTTTTATTTATTAAATAAAAATACAAATTATATAAAACAAAAATATAGTAAAAAAAAAAATATTGCATATATTATATCTATAACTTATTTGGTTTGAAACGCTGCCATTGTTTGGCACTGTGCTACAGTACCCGCCAATGGCGTCCAATTTGGGCCGGCCAATTTGGTTTTTTTTTTTTTTTTTTGTAGGCAATGTAAAAAAACCGCTCGGCATAAAAAAAAAAAACCTACAAAAATATTGACTTATTCAGATAAAAAAATACTCGCGACATGAGGCCCAACACATAAGCCCATATAAAAAAAAACAAACTATTAAACATGAGACCGAAAAAATAAATCCGCACAAATAAAAAATAGAAAAGAATAAAAATAAAATTTTAACGCAAAAATTAACCCGCACTATTAAACATGAGACCGAAAAAATAAACCCGCACACAATACAATTAAAAAACGCCCTGCAGTAACGCACGATTCTCATTTAAAGCCCAGGTTTCTATAAAATTATATTAAAAAACCCGTATTGCCAAAAAAAGAAATCTTTAAACATAAGCCCCACACATAAGCTCATATAAGAAAAAAAAACAAACTATTAAACATGAGGCCGAAAAAATAAAACCGCACAAAATAAAAAATAATAAAAATAATAAGCCTCGCGTAGAATTAAAACGACGTAGTTTGTTCTACACCTAGCAGTGGCTCGATCCCATTGGGCTCCCAATTTGGGCCGGCCCATTTGGCTTTTTTTTTTGTAGGCAATGTAAAAAAAAAAACGCTCGGCACAAAATAGAAAAAAAAATTACAAAAATATTGACTTATTAATATAAAAAAATGCCCGCGACATGAGGCCCAACACATAAGCCCATATATAAAAAAACAAATTATTAAACATGAGACCGAAAAAATAAACCCGCACAAATAAAAAATATAAAAGAATAAAAATAAAAATAAAATTATATTAAAAAAACCCGTATTGCCAAAAAAAGAAACCTTTAAACATAAGCCCCACACATAAGCTCATATAAGAAAAAAAACAAACTATTAAACATGAGGCCGAAAAAATAAAACCGCACAAAATAAAAAAAAATAAAAATAATAATGTTCCTCCGAGAATAAAACGACAGTATTTTGTCCACACCGTACATCAGTGCTCGGCCCTTTGGAGCTCCCCAATTCGGGGCCCCCACCCCCAGAACACAACTCATTTGGCTTCTTTTTTGTAGGCAATGTAAAAAAAACGCTCGGCACAAAATAGAAAAAAAAATTACAAAAATATTGACTTATTAATATAAAAAAATGCCCGCGACATGAGGCCTAAACACCATAAGACACATATATAAAAAAACAAATTATTAAACATGAGACCGAAAAAATAAACCCGCACAAATAAAAAATATAAAAGAATAAAAATAAAATTTTAACGCAAAAATTAACCCGCACTATTAAACATGAGACCGAAAAAATAAACCCACACAGAATACAATAAAAAAACGCCATGTTCCCATAAAATTATATTAAAAAAAACCCCTACGTCGTTTTGACGTAGTTGCTACAGTAACCGGCCCATTGGGCTCACCACTTATAAGGCCGGCCATGTGACTTTTTTTTTCTTTTTCTTATTGTACAGTAACCGGGCCCATTGTGGCTCTCACTTTGGTCCTCCCATTTAACAAATTTTTATTTTTGTTTTTATTTTTCTATAAATTGCAACTTTAAAAAAAATTACCGTTCACAAAATATGAAACAAAATGAACCCTATAAAAAAAACTATTAAACATGAATCGAACAAATTAAACCGCGCACAAATTAATATAAAAAAATTGCTCGGCACAAAATAGAAAAAATATTACAAAAGTACTGATTTATTCAGATAAAAAATACCCACGACATGATGCTTAACACATAAGCCCATATAAAAAAACAAACTATTAAACATAGAACCATAAAAAAAAACAAAAAACGATTAAACATGAGACCCAAGAAAAATAAACCCCACAAAATAAAAAAATAAAAAAAAACTTAACGCCTCGCATCAATTAATGTCACGCATCAACGCGCGAACAATCATGTTTAACACATATTTACCCAAATCTCATAAAATTATATTAAAAAAAACCAAATAGCCAAAAAAAAACCTTTAAACATGAGGCCCAACAAATAAGCTCATATAAGAAAAAAAAACAAAGTATTAAACATGAGACCGAAAAAATAAACCAGCAAAAAAAAAAAATTAACGCTCCGCAGCATCGCGCGGGCAATCACGCTTGTTTAACCTATATAAGGATATAAAGTTAAAACTAAGGTATAAGAAAAAGTTAGTGTTGTCTTCTTCCTCATTCAACACCACCAAAATAACACACACATAAAATCGAAAAGAAAAAAAAGAAGAAGAAAATGTTACAATGTACGTTGGTGGCTTATCATCGGGACCAACGCCGTTGTAATGTGCTATGTACCGGTGTACGTTGGTGGGTTTTTGTTTAGGTCGCTCTCCGAAGAAGATAGGTGGCCAGGAGGTGCAGCGGCGCGACTAGTTGTGGTCTTGTTCAACAGAATATGACACTGGTTTAGAATGTGGTTGAAAATGTGACAAAAATGGTGTTGATCGTGATTGTGTTTAGAAGATTGAAGGAGTAAGGTTGTGTAGATATAGTTTTAACTTAATGGTGTGTCATCTTACGGGGGAATAGGCTTTTAATAAATAAATACTAGCAACTTTTTTTGATAATAAATTGTTGCCTGCTGCGTAGGTCACCAAACACACATAATAAAAGAAAACTGAAACCCATGATTTAATTGGAAGAAAGGTAAAGATAAATAATTTATGTTCCGTTTTCCAAAATTAATATGTTGCATACATTGAAACTACTGCTCTTTGAGGCATCCAAAGCCTAGTACTATAGTAGACTAGTAAAATGTATAATATAACACTACAAGAAATATGGGAACATGTGACGGTATTTTCCCCGGCGACATTTGTCGCTGGAGGGCGAAAAGTCGTTAAAAACGACAAAAATTGTCCTAACGTGGCAACAAATTCTTCTGCAGAACTTGATTTAAAGTCAAAGAATATCGAAACTTTCTTCACCCGGCGACATGACCAATTATTTGTACGTAAAACGTGGCGGGAATTTTTCCCGCTTCGTTTTCCCCGGTGACATGTCGCCGGGGATTCCTTTGTTATTTTTTAAAAAATAATTAGTGTTAATCGACGGTTGTATGGTGACGTGTGACAGTGAGTATTTTCCCGATGCGAACATGTCGCTGGGATATACCACTTATGTTAAAAAAAAACTATCTAATGTCGAATATGGTTTGGCTTTATATACCAAAAGCTGCTATGTTAGAATGTTGACATTTTTCCCCCCAGCAACATGTCGCCGGGGATAATGTTTGACTTTGTTGACTTTCAACTAAACTACGTTTTTTAGGTTGGTTTCGGTCCGATATTCCGTATATTTTAACAAAAAATATAGATACGTTTTTAAGGTGTACATTCATAGACTTTGACTTTGACTTTGACTTGTTGACTCTTAATTAAACACATTCATATCATAAAAGTTTAAACAAAGTCTTCACATGCAATAAAAAACATACGAATTACATTGCAAATGACAAACTGCTCCAAATCATACGAATTACATTGCACATGACAAACTACTCCAAATCAAGTTTTTCCATTTCATTAGGAACTTCGTGAAATAGTGCAGCCAAATTAACTGTGTGTTGTTTCGGATGCATATGCATCTCCATTGTTGCCTTGAGTACACTTATCTTTCTACGCAAGTGCTTGCAGTTTGAGCACTTTGCATTTCTTGAAGATCCTAAAGAATAGTTTGTAGGTGTTGAAGGTCCTGAAGAATAGCTTGGAGACGTTGAATGTCCTGAAGAATAGCTTGGAGGTGTTGAATATCCTACAGAGTAACTTGGAGTCGATGGAGCTCCAGGATAACTCATCAATTCACGAAGTCGGGTCTCTTTCCATAAAAAAAATCCACATTCAAAATGTTTCGGAGGCTGTTAAATAGTAAAGAAATCAATTCTCTTAACAACTAACCAGAATATTTATATATTACACAAATAAAAAATATGTGATTATTGCATAGTATAGTTTACCGTAACTCTCAGGTTTATACGATTGTCGGAGAACTACATCTTCTTCTGCACACCTACACGCAAAAAAAGCTTCATATGGCATCATGTTCACCATCTTTTTGTGGTTGTGATGTTAAGAGTGTGAGATATTTTGTGGTTGTGATAGTATCTACTTTTATGGTATAAAAGAGTATTTGGCGGGGGTATTTGGCGGGAGTATTTGGCGGGAGTATTTGGCGGGAGTATTTGGCAGGAATCTAATGTATAACCATATCATATCGACTCGTCTGTTGAACCTCTAATGTATAACCCTAACATATCGACTCATACGTTGAACCTCTAATGTATAACCCTAACATATCGACCCGGACCGACCCAGCCGAAACGAACCGATTATATATTTTATAAAAAATAATTGTAAATAATAATTATATATTTTATAAA
>BQNB010003395.1:4971-115269 GCA_026074375.1 Tanacetum coccineum
CTTCTTTCTTCTCTTCTATGGCATGGCTAGAACATGATTTTAAGGTAGTATGAAGTTTTGATGGTGAATTGAAGGTGTATGTATGTATGCGTGTATATATAGTGTAAATAAAAGAGTGGTGCCCAAGTTTGCTTGGAGTGGTGGCTAAGTAGACTTGGAGTGGTGGTGAAGGGTTAGCATAGGATGACTAAGTGGATCTAGGCTAGCTTGGAGAGGTGTAGGGTAGTGGAGATGGTTCAAAAATTAAATGAGGTGACAAGGGTTTTACTTGGTGAGCAAGGGTGATGATGTATGGAGGTGCTTGGGTGCTAGGGTGGTGACAAAGTGCTGAAGGTGGCTAGCAAGGTGGTAAGTCATGGTGGAGTTAGGGTGGTTGCTTGGTTTAAACTTGGTTCGAGCTAGTTAGGGGGTGACGGGTTCATTAGGGTTTTCGAGTTAGGGTTTTAGTTTTTAGGACGAGTAGGGGCTGAAATGGAGGGAAAGAATGTTTAAATATGGTGCTTAGGGAAGTTGTAACTCATGCCTAAAAGTTGGTACGAAATGCCTTAAGAAAATTGGAGGGAAATAAGCTTATTTGAATTCTATGCTTTGTCAGATTGTACTTTGGGCTTAAATGAGTTGTATATTGATTTAGGAGGGAAAATATAACAACCCAAAATTTTCATCAATGCAAAATCAACCTATTTTATTATGATCACATTTGTACGGAGAAATTTTTCGCTTTATTACATTACTTACATTACCAATATCTCAATATGCAACGCAACTTGCATAACTAAAGTAAACGAGCTCACACAACCTATCTATGTCAATCCTATCTACATATATGTCAAGCAAACATGATAATATGTCAAGTCAATATCTTAATATCATTTATACAAAGTACATTACTCATATAATGTACCATTTGCAACGTTATATCAAAACGGGCTTTAAACCGTTATCATATACCTCTAAACCCTAATTCCATGAAAGGTTAATATCTAAAGTGAATGTACAAGCTGCTAAGACACATGTACAAGTAATATAACATCTCATTTGAATATACATTCCCTCCAAATTAAGGTACAAGTCTTTAAAGCATAATGTACAAGTCATTAATGCACGATATTCAAAATAGTCGTTTTACCTCCGTTTTCCCAAGGAATCCTGTATAATCTATCAAGTACAAGTTACAAGCAAGTCATATAATTCATTTACAATCCATATTCATCCTCATTTCATGAAATTACAAGAAACCAAAGTCAGAAACCCTAACCCAAGCTAAATAGTAACTCGTGACCCGTTTATTGATTTTTATCCATTTTAAACTTCAACCACTACCCAAATAAGTTGTAATAACTTATTTTACAACATTACCAATCATATACAATCATCATTTCATTTTAATTATATTCGAATTAAAGCCGAGAAACCCTAAACGTGCCCTAATGTGAACATTCAATCCGTTTACTCATTTTTACCCATTCCAATCACAAACCATTAACTCAATTATGTCCTAAGCTCATAATACAATCTTTATAATCATCAATCCATGCTTATACTATCAATGTACACGAATTGGAAGCTTAAAAACCCTATGCGTACCCTAATTTGACCCGCAACATATTTTACTTGTTTTCGCCCATTTTAAACTCGAACCACCTATCAAATCTTGTTGTAAACTCTCAATACAAGTCTTGTGATCATTAATCTATCCTTATTAACCAAGTGTACATGAAATTTAAGCAAGAAAACCCAATTCGAGCCCTACTTGAACCCGTATACACTTTTCTTTCTTTTTGACCCATTTCAAGGATAACTTTGCATCCAAGCACCTTGATGACTCTCCTACTTCACCTCTAAGCTACTTACAAGCACCTCCTTTGAATCCTTGGACACTAAATGAGACACATCTCCTCTTTGTTGCCTAAAATGAGCCGAGGCTACAAAATCTCCACATAAACCCTCTACAACACTTCCACCTTGCATTCTAGCCTTCCATGACTCACCATAGCTGATCCTTGACACATTCCACATGTCCTAAACTTAACCTCCAAGTTTCCTTAGCCACCAAGGTGAATTCGCCCTATAAATAGCCATACATACCTTCATTTCAATTCATCCCCCACTTCCTCCTCTATAACACATCATAGAAGCAATCCTTTGCTCAAAGAAGATCCTAAGAGGTCCTAAGAAGTCTCAAGAACAGAAGTGAAGCAAAATAAATCAAGAAAAGAAGCCCGGGAGAATTAAAAAAACTTAAAAATAAAACCCCCGCTATTTATTTTAAAACCCTAATTTACCCTTTTTAATTCAAAGCTTAACAAAATCATATTTTGAATTTTTGTTATGTTAACATCATAATTTTAGCTTATTTAAATAACTTAACCTGTGAAATTTTACTTTACATATTGAAAAATATCATTATTAATGATTTGGACTTTTTGTAAATCATTTTCATGCAAGGGGTATATACTGTAACTTTTTTGAAAAACTAAATAAGAACAAGGATTATTTTTTTCCAATATTTATAAAGTTATAACTATAGGGTTCTATTAAGGTCACTTTCTCAAGTACAAGGTTTACTTTGTACATCTTTTTAAACTAGACGGGACCAAACAATGTAAAGTGAAAACTCCAAGGTTATATTTTGCCATTTTTTCTATTCTTAAATGGTCTTAAAAATGAATTTAACATATTGAAAAAGTGTGAAAAATAATCAAACCTTATAAAGACAAAACCATTAATTAACGCTTGACATGCTTATCATTTCCAGTTATTGAGCAAAACGCTTAAAACTGATTATGTTATAACTATTATAAAATTCATCATCGATGTGCTTTATAAAAATCATGTCCCGAATCTATATCGTATCACAATACACCCCCTGGAGATCCAATAATATGGAATCATCAATGGTAATCCTTCTGACATAGTATGTGTTGGGTTATCACGATTGTAAAAAAGTGCCCTAGCTCCACCTCAAACGTTTACTGAATGACCACTGAATAATGGAGGCCCGAACGGTGGATATAAACTCCATAATAATTCAATCAAAGATGAAACATTATACTTAAAAAAAAGTTTTTGAAACATAACAAACAAACTAAGAATTTACATATTACCCCAGGTAGCGTGTGACGAAGGCCGTTACTATCATTTTTCATAACCTTTGCTAATCAATCAAAATACCATATACTATAAGGGCGTTTCACCGCCTCGCTTTTAAATATATCACATATTTCAAACACCCTGAGGGGTATACATGCAATAAACCATGAACGCAATAATTTAATGTATAGATGACCCTGATTTATTATTGCCCTAAGAAACTTAATATTCCTTTAAGTGCCCCAATAATCTTAAACCGTATAATTACTCAAACGTAGTGAGCGGGCGAATATTAATGAATAGATTCTATTTGGGATTTGGCCTCCCCGTCTTGGTGTACCCAGACATATCGGTAACCAATTGGCACACCATTAGAAATAACTAACTGCGTGGTGTATTGGCAAAGGCACCCTTTGAGGCTTTATAATTATAAATCCCAAGGTCATCGGATTCATTACTAAAAGGCAATAATTTTTTTTTAACAATAACCGGGTGTATAACAACGTAACCCAATATCGAATTTGCATTCAAATTATTTAACTTAAACCTATGAATATCACTCAACCTTTGTGTTGAACTTTTGTAGTCATGTTTTATCTCAGAGTAATTAAGCAACATATGACACGAAGTGAACAAGAGACATTGAAGTAAGGCAAAACTGTAATTCATCAAACTTTGTGTTTTAGATTTTGGGACCTCTCGTTTGTAAAAACTCTGAAGAAATAATGAATGATAACTAAATTTTCAAAAACGACTCTTTTTGATTTGTTTTCTATGATTATGACTGTTGTACCTTGAAGTAATACCCCAGATTAGCTTTCGCTGCTATATGTAAAAATGGGGGTGTTACACTCCAAGTGTATATGTTAGAGGAATGATAAGAAAACATGAGAAATAAGGTTGAGGCGGTTTTCCTAAGGTTGAGGGTGATTTTGCGGCAAGGAGGTGAAGTATTTGGATTGTGAATGAAACAACCCTTCATCGTATTTTGACAACCCTTACCAATCTAGCCCATATAAAGGGAAAGCTTTGCAATCATCCTATTAAAGTCATTCAAATCAGTCATGGTTTTAATCAACTATATGATATTTACCCACATATCTTCGAGCCCCCTTACTCATTTTATCCCCATGATAATTGCATTTCTTGTATATTGACTCTAACGGATCCATGGATCAAATAAATTACCATCGATGCTCAAGAAGTTTGATTCCATCTAAATGAGTAGAACGCTTGCAAGAGCTCTCCCCCCTCCGTTATGCTTTCCCATTTATGGGGGCACCAAGGAATCAAGATATGGATGGTGACTACAAAGCAAAAGTTAGTAAACAAAGTGCATATATATAAATAAAAATATATAATAAAATAAATAAAAAATTATATACTCAGTAAAAAAATACCAAACAAATCGAAGACAATAGCGGGGAACTAGACAATAGCAAATGTAAGGTGTAATATTCTAAGTAAGACACAATAAAATAAAGTTAGAAGCATACATCACGCAAACATAATTAAATACAACTCAAAATGATAAAATAACAAAGACTCACCGTCAAGATGTTATGTTTAACGGAGAAAGATTAGACCCGACTTTTAATAAACTAGATATGGGATTCATTTAATGATTGACCCTAAAAGTATTATGATAATGACCTTATAAAAAGAAGACAAAAGACACTATACATAACTGGTTGAAATATGAAAAAAAATAAAACTTTAAAAGGATAAAAAGAAAAATAATACGAGTACATGTGAGACGAAGAGCTCATTGGATGTAAATGAAAAATGATTACCAAAAACCGGAAAAGTTAGAAATGATTGAGATGAAAACTAAAGAAGGAACGTGTTGACGAGAGGTTGATAGAAAAGATTATATATCATTTGCACTAACACAACAGATGTGCAATATGATCCTATCGAGACAAAAGGTGGATGGATGGGAATTCCAACAGGTTTGTTTTGATTTTTTTGTTGGTGTTGAACAATGTGAGGAACAAATTGGGTAATGTAAAATGATACAGGTGTATGTTAGACGATGTGGTAATTCTTTCATGGAGGAATAGTAAATGAAGACTCAATAATTTGGTGACGATAATAAACACTTGAAGAATGAATATGCAGCTTTCTGTTCATTGAAATCGCCTTCAATAAAGTGGAAAGTTTAGAGAAGGAGTGACAATTGCATTTGCAATAATTAACATAAATATTTATGGATTAAAAAATTAAGATTGACAATAGATATAGTAGGAATTCTAATATAAGCAAGAACTATAAAAAGAGAGAAGAAACGCATAGAAAGTGAGAGAGGAAACATATAGGAAGATGAGGAGCCTGTTAGTAAGTAGAAGACTGTTGAAAGTTAGAAGACTCGTCGATATATAAGAGAAGATACTATGAATTGAGAGAAGACGAATTGCGTTAGTATGTGAGTACCAAGGATTGTATGTGAAGATTATTTATTGTGAAGGTGATGGATTGTAAGGAACGGTTTAAGAATGAGAAGCATTTCATATGAAATCACATTGTTTGACAATTGACAACATAAGCAACGATTGCTTATGAGAGTTGGAATAATGAGAAATGACCCATTGAATTCTATAGATAGAATATTGGTATATGGTGGAGTGTAGAGTGGACGTCAGCTCGCAGAAGAAGAGAGGAAGTGTTTGGTTATGGACTTAGAAAAGAATAAATGGTATTACAAGCCTGCTGCCGGCGGTCCCAAATATATCTGAGGGCCGCCAGAATAGGTCTGGGGGCTGTCGAACCGCCAATAGGAAATGGCTTAATTTTTGACGAATTTTGTGAAATGAGTGACATTTTAATTTGCATTTCGCCAATTAAAAATACTTAAAGTACTTCGGATGAAGTAGTTAAGTTGTCACAACATGGAATAGAACACGGACTAGAATCGAGACTAGAAGAAAAGAAGAGAGCAATTTATGGAATGTGTTCCATCATTCCTAAACCAAAACAAAGATAATTAAACAATTCATGTTTAAGGGGTAAAGAAAGAATTTCGGTGATGTTATCTTCAGACGTAACCTAATCGATGGAGATGTTTCATTTTGGACATTGTTCCGAAGGAAATGGTGATGTATCTTCGGTGTGTTTTGTCCGCGTAAGAAATAAATAGAATAAGAGAATAAAAGCAAACAAGAAAGAGGCCACAGTATGACAATTTCAAACGGATGGTGGTTAGCGTACGATAAACTACACTTACGACGTTATGTAGCTCTTCTCGAGCATTGCGAAGGTTCATAGAACCACACGACGAGGTATAAGGTTGTCTTAAAGGTGGTAGCGGAAATGATGGAGGAAAGAGATTAGCCATCTCTATGGTTGTAGAGGCGTGGTTGAGTGAGAAGGAAGAGGTGTGATCGAAATACAAAGAGTGTTTTCGTCGAAGAAAAAGAATGTTTTCATCGAAGAGAAAGAAGGTTTTCGTCGAAGAGAAAGAATGTTTTCGTCAAAGAAAAAGAATGTTTTCGTCAAAGAGAAAGAATGTTTTCGTCGAAGAGAAAGAGGAGTGTGTTTTAACTTATGTTGTTAAAAGGCTTGAATAGGGAATTTCGAATATGACCTTTAATGTTTGCTATCGCAAGTAAAAGATGCTTGAAAATTTCTGATGAAATATTTAAGTTGTCAAACACTCAAACCTACTTTGAGGTGTATTAGATTTGTATCTAACGTTCCTTTGACAAATGAGTGGATCATTTGAAATAAAGCGAGATGATGATTAAGGGACGTGTGAGAGAAGACTCTAGGAGATATAAGACCATTTTATGACTCTTTTGACTTTTTAGATATGTGACACAAACACGAAGAAAAATAAATATATATATATATATATATACCTAGATGCATAAGATATATAGATATAATCATGCAAGTTTATCTAAGCATGCATCAACACAATAATCAACAAGATTAATGTGTAAGACTATATGACATTTAAATATTAATTGTCATACATTAAACTAACATAGTGTAGGTGCACAATTAACACGTAAGTCATGTAAAATGACGCATACAAAACGTGATAATTTTAAATGCAATCATCATGTAAAACATGTTAGCATTTAGCACTTAGGAGCATGTGTTATTTAGATAAACTAAGGAATATTTTATCTAAATTGCTAGAAAAAGGCAAACGCTTTTACAACAGACATGCATTCAATAGTTAAGCAAATAAACATTGAGCATTAAGATAAACATGAAAGCATATAATTGCATTACATGAGAGCACGTTATCATCATGAAATATCAAAGCACATATGTGAGATGCAAGTAGTCTAAATTGACTAAGAAGAAACCTAATATCTACTTGCTTAGTGTGCACTCCTAATGAGATACAAAGTTTATCGATGTAGACTATCATTAGGCATATTTAGGAGGAGTCATTTAGTCAAATTAGAGAATGAATATGAGACTATCACTAGTGGTGCTCAATTCAGGCTAAACACGACCATTTTTATTTTAACGGTTATACCACCGAACCATAACTTCACTCTTGGAAGCAATTCAACCGTTAGGTCAAATTGAATTTTCTAGTTCAATAGATACCGAGTATTCTCTTATGGGGGTTAGACCAAATAAATTCCTATATATTGCCTAATGAAGTGGTAGCAAAGATAAAATTTTTATTGTTCTTTCATACAAGGGCTACTATGACTCAACTACCGAACTTTAATATTGGTTCACAAAATACTCTAATCAAGATGTGTTTGATATTCTAAGTGTTGAAAGATAGAGCAAGCAAGTTGTTGTAGCGTATATAAAAGAACAGTCATATAGGACCTAAAGTTATGCTTAAAATTGTGACCATGTGTATATACGTTTATAATGATGAGTGTTTCAAGAGAATGCACATTTGCATGTCTTTTATGAAAGAAATCCAATTAAAGGTATATTTCGAACAAGGAAGCTCGGTCACTCAATGAGGAAGCTTTGGTCTTTATTTAATATATATTGTAATAGGCTAGTTACGGGTATCAGATTCGTTATTTAATCTAATATTGTATATGTTATGGGCTAAAGCCCAAGTAATCCCGAGCCTGACCCATTAGCATTAAACCACATACTCCAAGTGTTGGTATAAATACCCCTATCCAAGTGTGGAGTGGGTGTTGGTTCATTTGTATTTTCTCACACAAGTTTAATCAACCACTCTTGTTTTCTCTCTCTAAAATTCTCTCCAACCTCTCTCTACAAATCTTCCATCTTTCCAATCTTATTTTCTTGGTTCAAATGGTGAAGTGAAAGTGGTTCCGGGTTCCGACATGTTTAGCATGTATAATTTGATCATAGCTAATAACATAAACATTTGAATACTTTAGACTCAATGAGACATCTTCATTACAAGTGTGAGTTGCAATTTAATGACTAATCTTATTGTCTTACAATCGACTTTGTGATTTCATGTAATAACCAAAGATGGTTAAACATGTAGACTCGGAAAAATATCTATGGTCATTTGATTGATATTTTTGTGATCTAGATAAATACTAATCTCGATTTCATGTTCATATTCTAAATTTGTAATTAGATTGAATAGTAAGATTGATTATCGTTTGATTAATAATCATCTTCATATTCGAAATCTTCTTACGATCACTTATTTAAAGAAAGTTCAATAATGGTGCGTGGAATATGTTCAATTATTCCTAGTCCTAACCTTTGATGGTTAAAGGGTTCACATTTGTTGAAGAAGAAATATTATGCTTATTTGGTAGAGTAAGAGAAAATTTAAATGAGAAGAGAGTTTGAGTTTGAGTTTTGAGTTGTGCTTTTGAATTGTTTGAGAAAAGTTACATATGTTGTGCATTTGCTCATGTTTGGATTTTCAGACATGACGACTTTACCAAGTGCATTGCACAGTAAATTACTTGAATATTTTGGATAAAACATCCAAGTCGTCAATCCTACTTCATTGTGTATTTTATGCATATATTTGCCAATATTTGGAACACAACTATTCGAAAAGTAGACTCAATATGACATCATTTACACAAGTGTGAGTTATGATCCGATGCATATTCTTATCGTCTTGGAAAAGGATGTCGTTATTTTCATATCAATCGAGTGTGATTGAGTATGTAGGTTTAAGATAACATCTCTTGTTACATTTTGATATAATCTCAAAGCTAGACAAATAAGAATCCGATTTTTTGTCCATACTCGAAAACTTGTTAATTAGAATCAATAATAATGTCAATCATAATTTGAATAATGAATCAATATATATTCGAAATCTTTCTTGACCCTCACGAACACTCTTTTAAAAGAAAACAAATAAAGATTTTCATAGTGTGTTTCATTAATCCTGAGACTAGTTGTATTGTGAGGTTGATAAATAATGACAAGTTAATTTTTTTACTTCAAGATTGTCATATATTTTGCTTGTGTGAAAAAATATTTGTTGTTATACCTAGTATGAATAGTTTTTGACATCTTGTGAGTAAATGAATGATTTTCCTAACCATTTTTTTATACAACACACATCTTTAGTAAACTGCTATATGTTTATAGAAAGAATATAATTATTTGTGTGTGTTAGAACAATCAAGCACAAGCAAAGTTTAAAAATATATTTTCTTTTACTTAAATACTAATGTATTAATACAATCTTTTCTTTTGTTTAACCAACCCAAAGTCAAACAAGGCAAGATGACGAAAAAATCTAGACATCTTGTTGGAAGAGAGTTAACGTGTTGGAAAAATTTTGGTGACGAGTTTTAACGTGTGATCTTATGACAATATTTTCCAACATACTTGACACACTATTGAACTCTAATTCCTAAGTAGGTTACTATACTCAAAATGATTTACAAGATTTTTATGTAACATTTATAAATATAACTATCTATGCCTAAATGCAATGCACAAACACTTTCGCAACTTAACGCAAGAGATCTAGCGTAATTCCTATTAGGCATAATCCCGAAAACTAGTAACATACAAATAGCATACACGACACACATGCTTAGATATATAAGTAGCTCAATTACAAATAGTAATGATAACTTAATAATATCTAATAGCAATATTAAGACCTAAGAAAACACACATAATTATTTTAGCATAACACATAAAGATATTCGTCATCATTTTGTGTATTAGATGTACCGACGTATACTTAACTCGATTTCATTTGAAAATAAAATAGTTTTCTCCCCATTTCAAAATTAGTCAAGATCAATATTTTGAAAATATAAACACAATATTTTTCAAAGATACATCAACTAGAAATGTCCGCCACGGAGGAAAATGTAAAATACAAGTTTTACGTTAAAACGAAACATAACGTTTTGACCACTATGTAGTATTTTGCATTTTTGACTTATTTAAATTTCAAATGAAGTATTGAAAGTTCTTTTAAATGAAAGTAGGCTCAAATATCTTTAAAATGACGGGTGACACGACTTCTACGGACTTACGGTTGATTTTATATGATTTTTCAAAGTTTGCCAAAATCTGACAAAACAGACAGACGGCCCCCAGGTGACGGCCCCTAGATATATTTAGGGGCCGCACTAACATTTATAGGCGCACTAACATTATTGGGACCCTTTGCTCAACTACAGTTAGATGACCACAAAAATCACTTTTTATATTTAAAATCATTGGTGACTTGACTATGGAATCTTTAAGACTTTAAAAAGTGTTTCCAGATATTATAAATTTCGTGTTCTATTATCTTTTCTACTCTTACGACTTAGACAAACATAATGGACTCTTCAAAGTTCTCTTTTAGAGAAAATTTTCCCTTCCTAGCTAGTATACGAAGTATATTTAATAACAAAACTAGTACGAATCAAATAACAAAACACTTTTCATATTTAATCCCCCCTTCATGGGTAATTTGATACATGGATCGTACTCTATTTTAAAAACCATTTGTTTTGAAAACTAGAGCAACCTGGCTCTGATACCAATTGTGGAAACCGTAGAGGGGGGGGGTGAATACGTTTCCTTTATAAAAACTTTAGATTGGTCATTATAAAACTCACTGCCAGCGGTCCCATAAATATATGGGGGCCGTCTGGATAAATCAAGGGGCCGCCTGATTTAGGGGACCGCCTCCAGCAGATGTTTTTGGACTAGATCTTTCGTATCAAATCACCAATCAAGTTAGACGCAATATGAGAAGTGTCGATAATATAGTTACAACAACTAGCGCATATCTTAACAATACAAGCTCAACCACAATATTAACTACAAAGTACTACACAATCACAAGTAACATAATATACGCAACTATCCACACAATCATGAACAAAATGCAAATATAAAAGTAAAGCAATAAAGTAAATAAAAGCGTAAAGAGATAAGTAAAAGGAAATGCAAACCGGACATGACGATTTAGAGTGGTTCGGTCACGACGTCTTTCTTCACCCTACTCCACTACCGAGTATCAAACTAGAGATGTTACTTCACTAATCAATAAAGCTCTCTTTACGGCGGAGAAAACCTTTATAGCATTCTTACAATATTTTCTAACACTAAGATAGATGTCGAGTTCTTCTTCAGGTAGAACAAACCACGTAATGTTTTATGGTCCAACATTATTAAACCTTGTGGCTTTATATGGCCTAAAACACATAAACTACGGCGCTGTATGATATTTCCAACACTAAGCATAAATGTCGAGTCCTAATCTTAGCTAGAACCAATCTACACTTCACCAATGTATTTTAAGGCCTAAAATTACTAAACCAACCCACAATACAAAACCATCAATAATATATATTATATATATTATATATATATATATATTCTATATATATTTATATATATATTATCATTTGGGATCTACACACTACTTAAAGTTTAGAAGACATAGACTCGATCTATAAGTAACATAATATTAAAATGGGAGCTAACTAGACTACATTCATACTTTGGATCTTGAAGAAGATCAGAAGTTCTTCTCTTGATTGAGGAAAGAAGGAAATGATAGAAGATTGGATCACATTTAAACAAGATTAAACAAGTTAAATGATCAAAGAGTTTAGAGAGATTCAGTAAGATCTAGAGAGAAAGAACTAAAAAAATCTGTGCAAAAGGTTATGGAAAATAGTTGGAAGTGACCCACTATTTATAGGAGCTAAAAACTGTCTGTCTGAAAGTGGCAGCCCCCAGATATATTAGGGGTGCAGCAGGGTGGGACGCCGTATTTACGAGGATACGCCGACAGTACGTTTGTTTTTGTCTTCTTGTTTTTTTCCTGTGGTGAAATAGTTTATCTAGGTGAAGTGAAACTTTGTTTTAGGGGGGGAATGATCATATTTGAAATTTGAAATAATTACCACATAAAAAATTTCTTTATAATTCAAAAATAATTTGTCTAAATAATTTTTGAGAAAATAGTTTTGTTTTATTAAAAAAATTTAAGTTTATGACAAAAACTTAATTTCTTTGATCATCCTACAAATTTAATGTTGTTTGGACTATACCTTCGTTTATTTACGTCGGGTGCAAACAAATGTCGATGTGATATGTAGACTTGAGACACATCGAGGGGGGGGGATGAGATGCAAGTATGCATTGATAATTTATGATTACGAGTAACTTCACTTTACGTTACGTATTACAAGTTACATGTTTTGGCTCACCAAAACATAAAGCAGATTGTATAGATTAAATATCGTAATTATTTGCACTAACAGTTTGGTTGTGGGGTGGAGTACAAGACTCCAAACTCATTTGTTTTAATATGGTTAGTTCTTCTTGCCCTATTTATGGCCAGTAGTTTCACTTTCGTCTTGTATGGATTCATTTGAATTTTTTGGTTATAAGGAGGGTTACCTCCTCAACAAACCCTTAACATAATCTCTCAAACACACGAAACAAAATAAGTTACTTTAACTTTAGACTTGAGATCTTAAGGTTCTTTCATTAAGTTTACCTATAACCGAATCTATGGGATGATTTTTAGATTCTTTAATATTGATAATTTCTTTGTTTAATGGTTCATTTTTTTATTTCTAAGTCTTCTATTTGGCTTTTTATGATTTAACTTTCAATTATATCAATATTATAAAGGTGATGTTTTGGGGGGGACTTGTTTCTCGAATTCACTGTTTGCGGATTGTTGTAAGGGACCTTCTACAAGACGGTTTACAACTTCCCTAGGCAGGTGTACTCTAAAGTTGTAGATGTAGTTTAGGCTAAAGACTCGGGGGTTGTTATCATTCTCTAGGGGAATATGTTGGGAAGGCTTGATCACTGTCTAACAAAATTCTAAGGGTTGAGAGAAGATTCTTTTTGTATTTTTATGTTTATAGGAAAGCAAGTAAATCACATCTTTGAGAGTTTTTGGTTATAGATATTAAACTAAATAACTATACTAATCTTTCTGGTGATAACAATATAATAAAAGATTGTGTTTATTTAATCATGTATTACTCCCTAGATTCATTTCTCTTTGTGGTTGCTGCTTTGTCACAACATTGTGATGATCTAATGTAATTCATTTCTTAAGTCATGATATGAATTACACGAACCTGCCGCTATTAATTTTCACATTAAGGCATCGCACAAGTAACGGTTAGTATGAGACTATTACAAGGCCCCTAAGAGTATATTAAATGCATGTGAAATTTTTATTAAGAGGGATCAACCATATAAGGGGGCAAGGTAGTATGAAGACGGTTACCCGATGGTATCCTTTTTACACAATCTGTTTTCCTAGATACTATCACCAGCGATAAGACAAAAACTGGTTTTCTAAGATCCTAACATGCATCATTCATCACAAGAAGCACCACCACTAGATCTACATCTAGGTTTAGTCAATCATTAAAAAACACAATAGAAGGTTTAGGCCAAGCAGGTTTAAAGATAAAGTAAGACACATTTAAGGAATCAACAACAAGAATATGAATGATTAGGATAGGTCATACTTGATTAAACTATGAATTGAAGGAAGTAAAATAGGTATGAGGCCTAAATCATCCCTAACAGCTGTAATATGAACTAGGGATTATACTGCTAAGGATCGTTAATCTATTTAGTTGATGTTATTGTGGTGTTCTGGTGGTCCGCGCCAGTAATACAAGCGACCACCATCATGGTGGTTATGGTGGTGAGATCTAGAGAGGGAGAGATGGTGGAAAGTAAAAGAAATGTTTTATTAGAAAGAAAAAGAAGGAAAAACAATACAACTTTAGCACACCCTCGTGGAAGAGTATATGAGGGGTAGTTTATAGGCTTTCAATCCCTATCTATTACAAGATTAAACATTAATAGTCCTGCGTATACGCTTTTCTAGAAACTATGTATTCTTATTTAGTCAATTCAATGTATAAGACGTCAACTTTACAAAATAGCGAAGCTAACAATCTACCTCCAAGATGGCGTCACACGTGAATTGGTTACAAATTTCCTACAAAGCAAAACAAAGCAATTACAATGGTTTTGAGTCCGGAAGTCCATAAGTTACTTTGTAGCCCTGTGTCTTCAGAATTCCTCAGTGGCTTTCTTTACTTGCAGAATTAACAGTTCGTACATGATAGTAGTTGGTTAATTACTCCTCCAACTTAGTTAGACCTTTTAGAAAGTAGGAAAGAAGATTCTTTTTGTTTTTTCTGGTTTTCATAAAAGCAAATAGAAGCAGAAAATGTAGATGTTGCAAGTATGAGCAAGTAGATTGAATGTAGATAAGGTAGTAGAAGCTCCATCACCCAAACTGACAACCCACTAGATGAAGACATGTTTCTTCTGAATAATTGTCTGTCTTTTGTATTCTCAACCGCCAGACGGAAAGAAAGAAATGTGTAAAGTAGGACATCACACTGTAGCTATTCTTCACGGTTAATGTTTGGGAAGCATGAAACTCCTCAACTCACTTTAGGAATGCATTACAAGTTGTCAGATAAATGCTAAATTATAGCCCGATGTACGAATTTCGTCCCCTTCCAGGGATGATGACAATCTTATGGAATCATTATACATGTGAGTACACCCCATAAATGTATCGTCGCATATGTAGTAGCATCTAGGTAGTTGCATCACCCATCCCGTAATCGCCCTAAACAATATCCCGTGAGATGATGTCGATAAGTACTCTCTTTACTGATCCCTCTGATCAATCACCAACCAAATCCTTTTATTAATTCAATTTCGGCTATAAGTTATGACAACTAATGGAGTAAACGATATAACAAATACAAGGATATGAAGCAAAAATTTCACCAGGACTTGTGACTTAATCTTTGTACTAAATATTGTTCATCCTGTTTCCCCCATTCCCCTGGGTGACAAAGATCACGGTTGTTTTGTACCCAATAAGTACTTGAACCCTCTTGAAATATCCTCAACTGGATGAGACACTGAGTACTATAATGTAACTCCTTAAAGTGATAGCTACTTTGTGGGTATAGAGAGAAAGAATCACAAAAAGCATCTAGATATCCAAGTCTTCATCATGCTCCGTATATGCCTGAACAAGTCATCTTCATTGAGGAGGTAGAAAGAACCAAAGATGAAATAAGTACACGCCTCCGTAAAATACTACTTTAAACCTAAATAAGTAATATCGTACAAAAACCCCGTAGTCATTTTGACATTAAATACCAAATACTAGCCTTTGTCGTGTGACTCGCGCGAACTCACCCCTTAAATATGTGAACAAATACAAACATGTATAACTACACAACAAGGGACGAAATCACGCGAGAGCAATAAAACTGGATGCAGCTTTATGAGTGTTCCCGGGGGGTGTTATTTATGTCCCACGACGGCTAGAGATGGAAAATCGCAAGACGATTGATGATTGATGTTTGAGAATGACAAGAAATGATTGGGCACTAATACTGATGAGCAATTGCACATAAAAGAAAGGCAAAGAAAATAAGCTGGAACAAGAATAAAAGCTAGAAATGGTAACACCCTTAAAACTTTTATACACAGACACAAATAGGCTTCACAAAATAAGCTTAAGGCAGATTACAATAAGCTAGTAACTCTAAATAAGCATTGCAAAAAGAAATAAGCTACATTAACCAAGGGAAAACTCAGCAAGTACTAACAGTTTAACTATAGTATTAACTTGGAGTTAGTACTGGTAGTTATAAGTTAGTACTGGTAGCTTAAGGTTAGTACTGTTAGTACAATGAAGCAAGAAATAAGCAAATAGTATAAAAGATGTTTAAACTAACCCTAATAAGCACTTAGTAATAAGAATGAGCAATCTAGAATAAACTAAGATGGCAAATAAGCTAAAAAGCTACAAAATGATACACTATTGAAAATACCTTGAAAAAGAAAATAGCTTTAAATAAGGTACTCCTAAATAAGTAAGGAAATGGTTTATTATTCTAAATAAGCTAAGGAATTTTTAAATAAGCAGAAATAATAAGCTGAAATAAGCTAAAATGAATACCTCGCACTATACAACGTTTAAACTAGCAGTACTAACTTGGTTGTTAGTACTGGTACTCTTTAGTTTAGTATGCTAGCTATAGTTAGTTACTGGCTAGTTTTATAAAATCCTAAAATGAACTAGCAGTACTAATAAAGGGTTAGTACTGTTAGTTCAAATACCCCTTAAAGTTTTCACAAATTCATTTTTCTTTGATTCTTTTAAGCTGGTTTGGTTCTTATTTATTAAAACAGATTGTAAATAACAAAAATAGAAATTATAAGCAAGGTTTTTAGTCAGATTAAGCAAGAATAAGCTGGTCTATAGTAACATGCAGAAAACAAGAAGAAGAGAAAATTACAACACCCTTGCTCTACAAGGCTAAACAAAGCTATCTACAGATAGCTTGCATTTTTTAAAACAAGCTTGTTGTGTCCATATGCCATCCACTAATGGCTTATCATCATAAGTAAGCTTGTGGTCAGTATTTTGAGAGTGATTTTTCTTTTGTGATTTTCTCTTAACTACTTAACTTTTTAGTTTTACTTAATGAAAACAGCTTATACATAAGCTGTATTGAGAGCTTTTTAAACACAAAACAACACAATCAAGAAACTTAATACTTGGAATTGTAAACATTAATTAATTTAAAACTTAAATTGCATTAAACTGGAAAGGGTGTTTACAAGCTAAAGTTAAACTGTAAATGACTAAAAATAAGCTAAGTTGTATTAAAAATTAAAAACTAACATTAACTAGTTACTAAGATGCCTCAAAGGCTTACAAAAGGCTCTATTTATAGCCAAAGTCTTTTTCTCGTGGACTTGCAGCTTGTGCTTCTTTTGTGAGAGCAAAAACTAAGTGTGCTGGATGTGTGAGGAGATTTTAAAACAAATCCTAGCCTTTAATATCTTTTGTGCTTCTTTGGAATCAATCATAGCCATCGAAAATACTTGGGAGGTGTGAGGGATTGCCAACATGGCACTTATACAGCTGGGGGGAGGGGGGGTTTGTGGGACGTGGTTGAAATGATTCATCTAGGGTGTTGAGAGCTTTTGCAGGGAGAAGGTATGGGACACCTTCCCAAAGTTTGTTCCTGGGGTTTTGTTTTGGCGGGAAGAATGGAGTTGGGAGGTGGCAGTTTTATGGCCCCTCCTTTCTTATACTTTCTGTAATTTTCACTCTTTTTGTGTTAATAACTTTATGGATTGGCAGAACTGGTCCACTAAAGTTTATACTTTCACCCTTAATTCCGATTTCAGCCTTGTCATTTTGTAAACACATGTCTTAAGGCTTGCAGCTTTCTCTTAAGTTGTATTTCTTCACTTGGTTACTTTAGTCTTTGATTTGGACTCTTTGTCTTTTCCATTCCTGATCGGCTTTGTTGTTTTTGGATCTCTCTCCTTTTTTGAATATCAGATCCTGCACAATTCAAATGCAAAACATACAAATCAAGTATTTTTGGTACGTTTTTAGTCACTTATAGTCCATTCTTATAATGGAAAATAGTATGTGTACTTAAGCCTTACCAAAATCCCCCATACTAAGGTATTGCCGTGTCCTCACGCAATGTTATGAAGTAAACACTCAAGAAAACTAAAAATCTTGATCCCCCTCGACTAATTACCTTGGAAACTAGTAGAAAAAGTGTTTGGTCAAGTGGGAATAAAGAATCAATAGCTCCGACAAGTCCCGTTTTTACCAATTTTAATATGTACACTAACTATCCCTAATATTTTTGGATTTTTCTTTCTTTTTCTTTTCTTAACTACCTGTTTGACTTCCTTTATTTTATCAACACTGGGATCATAGAATGAGAAACGTCCATAGAATAATCTATGGAAGTCCTGGATGGGATAATTCATCTTCATCGATTTTTCACTAGCTCCAAACATAAGCAATCAAACAAGGATCATTTGTCAATATAGTCTAAATGTTAGCAACTCATACTTATTACTTTGTGAAATTTTAACTCCACTACAGGATATATGATGTAAATGTCTGTGTACTCATTCGACTCATCCATAGATCAACTTATTTTCATAGCCATAATTCAAGATGAATCATGACTCAAAGCAACAACTTATTAAGACCTTGTAACTTGATTTTAAAGAACGAAAATTTAACTGTAGAACTTTTTGCAACATCTTCATCATTATGATCATAAGTTCTTAAAGCTAGGAATACGTTTGCTTAGTTTCGAAAACCTACCTAGGGCATCGCTCCCTAGTTGGATATCACAACCAACGAACGGTGTTCTTAGTTTGCACAACCCAACACACGTTGCTACGTAGTGGATATCACCTAAACACCTTCTCCTAATATGGTAAGGTATGTGTTTTAGTTTGAACCCTCACTAGACTTGATTCCCTGGTGGTGTGTGGAGATATCACAACACACCAAATCCCTAGAAGTAAATATGTCTTAGTTTGAACCCCACTCGTGCGTTAGCGGTGTGGGATATCAAGCACATTTTTACTTGCTCATATACTCAAATGTATGCTTCATTGGCATAATTTCAATATTCATGCATTTTTGCATTCATATTTTATTCATGCTTCTTTGGCATTTTATCTTTTCAATTATAAGACAGATAAACTCGCTTTAAAGAATCAAGTTACAAATCTTGAAGTTTTTTCTAAAAAAGATCGATTGGACTTATTGATTTAAAATGAGCACGGATGATTAGGTGGATTAAAAGCTATAATGGGAGAAAAAGCCACAGCTTACTCATATATGTTTTTTTAGAAGAATCTTATCAAGCACATAAATTATTATTTAACTCTATCACTTCTTGTTCTTCACCTTATTTAAATTCAAAGCAATAGGATTCGTGAAAGCTTTGCCTACAATTGAGGAAACTTGCTAGGTAACACGCACGATGACGTCAAATATTATTCTCATTATACCCATTAGGAGAGTCGAAACTATGACAAAACACTATTTTATTTTTGAAAATTTTAATTTTTTTTTTTTGTATTTTTGTAAAAATTTGGTGGTAAAAACGGGATTACATGATAACAACGGCTGCAGGCAAAATTAAATTAAAGATCCCCCCATACTAGAACTAAACATCATCCTCGATGTTTCAAAGGGGCACCTACGTAAATCGAAGGCGTTTATGAAGTGTCAAAAGGATATAAACGTTACGTCGGTTAGATCTTGGATATCGGATTCCCAAAATGAAGATGAGGATGTGAAGCTCCTGGCAAACGCAAGCGAGAGTTTTCATATCCGTGGCATTTCCATGGCATTTAAACAACATAATCACGAAAACATGGGTAATGGAACGAGGTTAAACCTCCACCACAACAGAAATCCACTTATTCATTTCTACATAATACTTGATAAGCATGGGTGCCTCTCATGATGAAGCGCTAGTTTAAGGTCGCTTTGCTTGACCGTCACCTGAATTTATTGGACATTGGGGAAGGTTTGGAGATCTGGGACTACCAATTGTGGTACGTCCCCTCCAAAGTAATGCTTTAAACGATGACCATTCACTTTGAAGTTTGGCCCGGACTTTTGGGATAACTCGACGGGTGCGTACGAAAACTCTGTGTGATAGTGTAATGGTCCTGACCAGCGGGTTTAAGCTTTCATGAGAAATCTTTAATTTGAGTTAAAGAGGAAGGACTCGATCTCAACGTTGAAAACGAGGTTTTTGATCTTGGAGTCATGGATTCTCTTTGTTTTCTCTTTATAGATAAAAGAGTTCTCTATTTAAATTAAGTATGATCAACGAAGTTACTTTAAGTTCATTGAGTTGAAACTTTTCTGTGATCACCCTGCGGTTTTGATATCAAAGTTGTTATGCTTTAAGGGCCCAGTAATGCTTTGTGCTCGAGCTCGATCAGTAAAGATGACATTGCCTTCCCTGTACCACTAGCTTGTTATGGAGTGGAGAGTACACACGATGGGTGGTTTTGTATGCTGTGCGGGAAAGCCGAAGTGCGTAATCTAATTTATATCTCGAACCAAGAGGCACGATTTTCGCCCTACGGGTCCTTTCAAGAATTCGTTTCAAACCACGATTGGATACCTCAACTTGTCCACTTGTTTGTGGATGATACGCGGTGGAGAGACGATGAGTGACTCCATATTTAAGCATGACCTTTGCAAATTGGTCATTGCAAAAAATAGGCTTCCGCGATCACTTTAGATTGCAAGAAAGGTCACGAATCTGCGAAGAGAGCTTTTAAGAAAATTTGCAACAACGCAGGCGGACATTGGTGGGGAGCGCTTTTGCTAACCCATTTTGATAAATAATCAAAAGCCACGGAGTATTATATTTGTTCCCTCTTGAAGCGGAACGGCCCCTAAATCACAATGCCCCACATGTCAAAGATTTCGCAAACTTGGATAGAGTTTTGTGGCATCTCATCACGTTGCGAAATTTTGCCTTGACGTTGACATATGTCACATCGGGTGACAAAGTCGTGGGCATCCTTGTAGATCGTGGGCCAATAGAAACCTGAATCGAAGATCTTTTTAGCGGTGTAATTGGAACAGATTGAGTGTCCCTCCAGTGGGTCAACTATGCAATGATTTGAGAACGTCAAAAGCTTCTTGCCCCGAAACACAACGCCTAATCACTTGATCAGCACATATCTTAAATAAGAAGGGGTCGTCCCAAAAGTAATGTTTGACGTCTTTAAAAAACTTTCTTTTCTGCTGAGACGACATCCCTTTGATCACGAAATTTCCCGCATGGTAGTTTGCGATGTCAGCAAACCATGGGGTACTAGCATCAAGAACAGCAATCGAACTAAGAGTTTCAAGAGGAAACTTTTCATTTATCTCCTTTGGAATCAAGCTCATTTTTGGGAGGGTTTCTCTTAATCGTGATAGATGATCAGCCGCTAGGTTCTCAGCTCCTTTCGTGTCAACTACATCAAAGTCGAACTCTTGAAGGAGCAGAACCCATCGGAGCAATCTCGCCTTAGAATCTTTCTTAGCAAAGAGATACTTGAGGGCGGAATGATCCGTATACACAGTGCATTTGTTCATGACAAGGTAAGATCGGACTGTTCGAACGCGGTACACCACGGCTAACATTTCTTTCTCTGTCGTGGTGTAACGTGGTTTCCGCCTCATTCATTGTTTTACTTGCATAATGTATTGGCATGAAGTGTTTCTATATGACGTCTGCCCACAAGACTGCACCTCAAGGCGAAATCGGGCTTTTGCATCGCACTTAAGTTCAAATGGTTCATTTCAGTCTGGGGCAATCAGGATTGCGAGATCTAGTTTAGATCTTTTTTAGAGTGTTAAATGCTTCTAATACACTCCTTTGGAGAAATAAAACGGGAGTCTTTTTTTCAAGAAAATGGGTTCATGGGACGGGGTTATTTTTTGAGAATTCTGGCTGAATCTTCTATAAATCCCGGCATGACTAAGAAAACTAGGACACATTTTACGTAGTCGGGTGAGGGAGTTGGCGATAAACTCACATTTTAGCTCGATCGACCTCAATTCCCGACTTGGAGATTTTATGTCAAAGAACATTGCCTTCCTTAACCATGGAAAATGGCTTTTCTCCCAGTTAGAGCTAAATTGGTGTCTTACAAACCGCTAAGCATCTTTTCCAAATGTGTTAAGCATGTAGGAAAGAACTTCCAAAAACGAAATTCCATCCATGTACTTCCATCGTTTTTTCGATCATGTCGTGGAAGATTGCCATCATACATCTCTGGAATGTGCCTGGTGCATTGCAGAGGCCAAAGGGCATGCGCCGGTAGGCAAAGGTTCCGTATGGGCAAGTAAATGTTGTCTTTTCCTGATCATTTTGGTGTCGATGGGTACTTTGAAAATACCTGAGAAACATCGAGGAATACAATAGTTTCGTTCCCCGCAAGCCTCCTCGAGCCTTTTGTCATGAATGGTTAGTGGAAAATGGTTTTTCGGGTGGCTTCAGTCAACTTTCTGGTAGTCAATGCAAACCCGACATCCCGTAACTAATCGAGTTGGGATCAACTCTTTTGATCTTTCTTCAACTTCGGTTAAAACCACCTTTCTTTGGTACTCAGTGTAAAGGGCTTACCCCAGGAATTTCCGAGATAGGGCTTAAATTCAATCACTACAGCGTCAAGAAGTTTTTTCAACTTCTTTCTTATGATGACATCGTTGAGATTTTTGGGTTTACCCAGACTCTGATGTTGGACCGGTGGTGTGTAGGTAGTCCTCTTCCATTAGTAATTTTGTGAGTCAAAAAATTCTGGGTTAATACCCTTGACTATCGGAGGGGTTAGAGGAGTTTCCAAGCGATGGCTCGCTTGTGGGACTGCAACACCTTTATGAGAGCGGCTTTCTCCAAAGACACTCAAATTTTTAGCAATGATGACTGGTAACTTGTTGTCCCTCTCCAAAAAATGCATATTCCGAGGTGGGACTGCGTACAGTCATGACTCGACCTGGGAGGTTCCCATCAAATTGATGTTTCATCGGTTTTGGCTTCACAAATCTTAAGTTCTTTTCTAACTCCAGGAAAATAATTTGCCCATGGTTTGGGAAGTGGTGTTAGGGGATCATATTTAGGATAGCTTCAAAGAAGAAAGAATGTCCTCCTCGGGATCACATTCGGCTTCATCAATTTCCCTGACTTATACGAAGTATAAGAAAGTTAAGCCTCGATTTCTTCAAGAATGAAATTCACTACCTCGAATGGAGTGAGGGTGGGAGAAGTGGTATCAACAAATTGGGTCAAAGGAAAGGAGTGAATTTCTCGCATTTGCTCAAAACTACTTTCCGAGAAACCTAAAATCTCTTGAGAATATTCCTCACAAGCTATATCAATAAAGTCGACCTTGTTGACTGATTCTATGGCATTGTAGGAGAAATTTTTTCGTATCACCTACTTTGAAAGTCACGGATTGGTATCATGTCTTTACAGGTCATCTTTTCACGTTGTTATGTAATCAATCAAGCTCTTGACGTTTCTTAAAAATGGTCTTCTAAAATCAACGGGAACTCTAGGGTCGGATATAGTAAAACTACCACAAAATCGGCTGGATAGAAGAAGGTTCCAACCTTCACGAAAACATCTTCGGCTATGCCCGGTGGGATGGAGGGGGGGGGGTTGAGCGGTCGGCTAACTCGTTGGAGTATCATCCTAGTTTTTGGTACACGTCTTTGGAGATTAGCTTTTCAATACGGTAGAGTGCTTAGATTGATGCTTGACACGAGATCAGCAGGGGCCAAGCATTCATCCAACCCTGGGAAATCACACAGGTATCAGAATCCTACCCGGGTCTCATAAATTTTTCCAAGAAATGTCTTTAGGATGACTGACACGAGCAATTTTCATTAACCGAAGTTTAGGTTAATTCCAAGGTCTTGTCTTTGTTGATTCAAAAAGCATTCTGAACTTCTGTGTAAAATTATGGCATGTGTAGGAGAGCTTTCGCGAAGCTCAGCTAGAAGTGGAGATTCGAAAAATTTACATGAATTTCAAAGCTAAAAGGTCGTCCTTTTCTTGGATTTTCTCCTTATTTACCCTAGATGGATATGGTAAAGTCATTTTGGTTCTAGGCATGACAACTGGTTCATCAACTTGGACTATTGGAGGTTGGACGTCTTTGGTACTTCCGTTAGGAAGCACCGTGTCCTTTGTTACCCTCGGTTTCAACTTCCACCACCGGAGGTGGAAGTCCATTATATGAAACACCGCTTCTGGTGGTGATTGCTTTCAATTCACCCTTCGGGTTAGCAATGGTGTTGCTTGGAAGAGAACCCGAACTTGAGGTAGAAGCTTGGTTAGAATTTACTATTTTGGTGAGCAATTCGGTTATGTTGTCATTTGGTTTTTTGCATCGTATTTGGATCTATAAACCGCATTCATTGCCTTGTCATAGCTCTCAAAATCATTTTTTGACACACCCGAAGCTTGATGAGCTGGAGCTTGGTAAGCTGGGTGTTGATTAAACAGGAGGGCGTATGATACAATGGGGCTTGTTCCTTGAACCTCGTAGGGTCGTTGGATTTGACCCTGGTTGTAGCCATTCCTACGGTTTTAGTTTTGGTTTTGGTTCCAACGATTCTGATTGTTGGCTTGGCTGTTGTGTTGTATGGGAGGAAAACCGGGTGGTCTGATTTGGTTTGCCATCGGTGGCGGACGGTAACCGGAATTTCCTTGGTTGAAATTAGCTGCGGCTGCTTGCGAGACGTATTCTGATTGTTCATCTCGGGTAATTGTTTGCTTTCGGTGGCCGCGACAATTCGATATGAGTGGGCACACTGTATGGTAACACAACTTTGCTCAATCGCTTTTACGGGAGCGGGAGCTGGAACTGGAGATGTCTGCTTGTCGAGAAGTAGAGCTCTAACCATATCTTTCAATTCAGCTCAACATCTTTATCTGGGAGAAGATACCTCGGAGGCGGAGGAATCGCTCGTACTCACTTTAGCAACAATGGCTGTTGCTTTGGAGGAGCGACGAACTTTGGAACTTGCTCTCGATGATGCTTGAGCAATCATGACGGGCCTTTTGTCCAAAAAGTTACCACCTGCCGGTGAGTTCAAAAGGAGTCTTGTTCTTCACGTTTAAGGCATTGTAAAAGTATCAAGTTGGTGAAGCTCCGAGGAAACTCATGATGTGGACTGCTCAGAGAAGATCTTTGAATCGACTCCCAGCCTCACTAAACGGACTACTCAATCTCTTGTTTGAAATTTGGTAATTTCGTTACGAAGATTCGTCGGTTTTAGAAGGTGGGAAAAAAATGATTGATGAATTTAGCACGAGCGTCATCCATGTATGAATTGACTCGAGGGGGGTTCTTTCTCAATCCTATCCGGGCTGCCCCTCGAGAGAGAAGGAAAAAAGCATCAACATAATTGATGTGGTCAGGATACAATAGGATATCGCAAAAGTAGAGGTGATTTTTTATTGAAGTAACGGATGTGGGCATGTGGTCCTCTTTGTCATGTCAAAGAATGCTTGTTCTGGACAAGAGTTAGTAACCCATGCTTTGGATATCAAAATTTGCTGTCTCGATTTCCAGGAACAACAATTTCAGTCTCGTATCCCTGGTGGGAGCCTGGATGGAAAGATATCAATTAAAATAGCATAGCAATTCATGCCATTAGTTCGTTTATCAGCCATCGTATCTTTGGAGGTTCAAACAAGATTCGGACAGAGCTTGTTGTGTCTGTCGATGATGTTGTCGAAGACGACGAGCGTGAGAACGTGCGCCATGACTAAAATAGGAAATAGAAGAGTATTTTTGGATTTCTTTTTTTTTTTTTTTAGTTTTATTCACAATGTTTTTTACCGGACAAGAGGATATGACAATTCTTACCAAATATCTACTGACTTCCCGGTAGCTCTCAAAAAAGATATAACGCACAGGTGAGGGAGGGAAGGATAGTAGGATAGCGCGAAAGCTTATTTCTCCTTTGGGTCGTAGTTCTAGGAACACCCTCCTTATTACCCACTTTATAGTTTTGTTTAACTTTTCAAGGTGGAGCCGTACGTCGTCATGAGATCAAATGCAAAGCTTTTAATCTTTTTGTTCGATTTGGGAACCAATAAGTTCACCGGAAGTTATTATGATAATACCTCAATTGAGAATATTATATTTTGGTATTTTTACCAATTTGTGAATTTTATTTCTTTTTATGGAAAATGTTTTTATATTTTTGGTTTTTTCTTTTGTTTTTATATGATAATTATACTAGTAAAAGAAAATGAAAAATATTTTTGTACTTTTTATGTTTTTATAAAGAAAATATTCACAGATTTAAACACAAATTGTCAATACGTAGCGATAATCTTTTTCACTGCCTCCCCGGCAGCGGCGCCAAAATTTGACTCGCGCGAACTCACCCCTTAAATATGTGAACAAATACAAACATGTATAAATACACAACAAGGGACGAAATCACGCGAGAGCAATGAAAACCGGAAGCAGTATAGAGTGTTCCCGGGTCGTTATGTCCCAACGAGGCTGGAGATGGAAAATCGCAAGACGATTGATGATTGATGTTTGAGAATGACAAGGAATGATTGGGCACTAATACTGATAAGCAAATGCACATAAAAATAAGCAAAGAAAATAAGCTGGAACAAGAATAAAAGCTAGAAATGGCAACACCCTTAAAACTTTTATACACAGACACAAATAGGCTCAAATAAGCTTAAGGCAGATTAAATAAGCTAAGCTAACTCTAAATAAGCAATTTCAAAAGCAATTAAGCTAAATTAAACAAGATAAACACAACAGTACTAACAACAGTACTAACAGTATTAACTGCCAGTACTAACTTGGAGTTAGTACTGCTAGTTTTAAGTTAGTACTGGTAGCTTAAGGATAGTACTGGTAGCACAATGAAGCAAGAAATAAGCAAATAAGCTAAAACAGATATTTAACTAACCCTAATAAGCACTCAGTAATTGAATGGAGCATTATAGAATATACTATGTTGGAAAAATAAGCTAAAAAGCTACAAACTGATACACTATTGAAAATACCTTGAAAAAGAAAATAAGCTTAAATAAGCTTACTCCTAAAGACAGTAAAGGAAAATGGTTTAATCTATTCTAAAAAGCTAAGAAAATTTTAAATAAGCAGAAATAATAAGCTGATAAGCTAAAATGAACTACCAGCACTAACAGTTTTAACTAGCAGTACTAACTTGGAGTTAGTACTGGTAGCTATAGTTAGTACTGCTAGTTTTAAAATCCTAAAAATGAACTAGCAGTTACTAACTAAAGGTTAGTACTGTTAGTTCAAAAATACCCTTAAAGTTTTCACAAATCATTTTTCAGTTATTATTAAGTTGAATTGATCCTTTTAATTTATTAAAAAAAGATTGTTAACAATTAACAAATAGCATACTTATAACAGGTTTTGTCAAGATTAAGCATAATAAGCAGTTTTATATAGTAAATGAGAAAACAAGAAAGAAGAGGAAACTTACAACCACCCTTGCTCAAAAGCAGGGCTAAACCAAGTTTCTACAAGCTCTAGCTTGATTAAAACAAGCTAGTTTTCCTTTATAAAAACTTTAGATTAGCCATTACAAGAATAACTATCGGCGGTCCCATAAATATATGGGGGCCGCCTGGATAAATCAAGGGGCCGCCTGATTTAGGGGACCGCCTCCAGCAGATGTTTTTGGACTAGATCTTTCGTATCAAATCACCAATCAAGTTAGACGCAATATGAGAAGTGTCGATAATATAGTTACAACAACTAGCGCATATCTTAACAATACAAGCTCAACCACAATATTAACTACAAAGTACTACACAATCACAAGTAACACAATATACGCAACTATCCACACAATCATGAACACAATGCAAATATAAAAGTAAAGCGATAAAGTAAATAAAAGCGTAAAGAGATAAGTAAAAGGAAATGCAAACCGGACATGATGATTTATAGTGGTTCGGTCACGAAGCTTCTCTTCGCCCTACTCCACTCCCCGAGTATCCAACTCGAGAGTTACTTCACTAATCAACAAGCTCTCTTTCGGCGGAGAAAACCTTATAGCATTGCTTACATTATTTTCCAACACTAAGCTAGATGTCGAGTTCTTCTTCGGGTATAACCAAACCCGTTATGTTTTATGGTCCAACATAATAAACCTTGTGCTTTATGGCCTAAACACATAAACTACGTCGCTTATAATATTTTCCGACACTAAGCTAAATGTCGAGTCCTAATCTTAGCTAAAACCAATCTACCACTTCACCAATGTATTTTAAGGCCTAAAATACTAACCAACCCACAATCAACCCATCCAAATATATACATCATTTGGATCTACACACTACTAAAGATTGGAAGACATAGACTCGATCTATATGTAACAAATGTTACAAATGGACTAACTAGACTACATAACTTTGGATCTTGAAGATGATCGAAGTTCTTCTCTTGCACTTGAGGAAAGAAGGAAAGGATAGAAGATTAGATCACATTTAAACAAGATTAAACAAGTTAAATGATCAAAGAGTTTAGAGAGATTTAGTAAGATCTAGAGAGAAAGAACTAAAAAAATCTGTGCAAAAGGTTATGAAAATAGTTGGAAGTGACCCACTATTTATAGGAGCTGAAAACTATCTGTCTGAAGTGGCAGCCCCCAGATATATTAGGGGGCCGCTAGGGGGACCGCCGTATTTACGGGGACCGCCCCGACAGACGCTCCTGTTTTTGTCTTCTTGTGGTGAAATGTTTATCTGGTGAAAGTGACACTTGTTTTAGGGGAGAAATGACCATATTTTGAAATTCAAAATAATTACCAAATAAAACATTTTTTTATAATTCAAAAATAATTTGTCTAAATAATTTTTAAGAAATAGTTTTGTTATATTTAAAAAAATATAAAGCTTAAGAAAAAAACTTATTTCTTTGATCATCCTACAAGTTTAATGTTGTTTGTACATACCTTACGTTATTTACGTCGGGTGCAAACAAATGTCGATGTTGATGTAGACTTGAGACGTCGAGAGATGTAGATGCAAGTATGCATTGATAATTTATGATTACGAGTAACTTGCGCTCTTTACGTTACGTATTACAAGTTACATGTTTGTCATCACCAAAACATAAAGAGATCGTATAGATTAAATATCGTATTATTTGCACTAGCAGTTTGGTTATGGGGTGGAAGAACAAGACTCTAAACATCATTTGTTTTAAATTGGTTTAATTCTTCTTGCATGGCCATTGTTTAACTTTCGTCTTGTATGGATTCTTTGACATTTTTTTGTTCTACGGAGGACACGAAACAAAAGAAGTTACTTTGATTTTGGACTTGAGATCTTAAGGTTCTTTCGTTAAGTTTACCTATGACCGTATCTATAGGATGATTTTTAGATTCTTTGATATTGATAATTTCTTTGTTTAATGGTTCATTTTCTTTGATTTCTAAGTCTTCTATTTGGTTTTCTATGATTTGACTTTCAATTATATCATCATCTACTAAAGGTGATGGCTTTGGAGGGGGACTTTAGTCAAATATCACTATTGCGGTTGTCATAAGGGACTTCTACAAGAAGTTTTACAACTCCTTAGGTATTGTACCTAACCGTTGTAGTGTAGTATAGGCAAGACTCGGGGGTTGTTATCGTTCTCTAGGGGAATAGGTTGGGAAGGCTTGATCACAGTCTAACAGAATTCTAAGGGTTAAGAGAAGATTCTTTTTGTGTTTTTATATTTTATGAAAGCAGTAAATCATATGTTTGAGAGATTGGTTGGTTTTAGCTAATAAACTAAATATAAACTACGCTACTGGTGATAACAATATAATAAAAGGTTATGTTTATTTAATCATGTATTACTCCCTAGATTGCTTCTCCTAGTGTTGTTGTTTTGTCACACTTGAAATGATCTATGTAATTATTTCCTAAGTCATGAACGAATTACACGAACCCACCGTCTATTTAATATTCCATTAAGGCAACGCACAAGTAAGGTAGTATGAAGACTATTACAAGGCCCCTAAGAGTATATTAAATGCATTTGAAATATATTAAGAGTGGATCAACCATATAAGGGGCAAGGTAGTATGAAGACTGTTACCCGATGGTATCCTTTCTACACAATCATGTTTTCCTAGACATATCAACAGCGATACAGACAAAAACTGGTTTTCTAAGACCTAACATGCATATTCATCACAAGAAGCAACACCACTAAGATCTACATCCTAGGTTTCATACAATCATAAATAAACACAATAGAAGGTTTAGCCAAGCATGTTAAAGATAAAGTAAGAACAGATAAGAATCACACAACAAGACATATTGAATGATTAAGATAGTCTTACTTGATTAAAACATGAATTGAAGGAAGTAAAATAGGGTTTTGAGGCCCTAAAATCGTCCCTAACAGCTGCTAAATGAACTAGGGTTCATCCCTGTAAGGATCGTTTATCTATTTAGTTGATGTTATTTGTGGTGTCGGGTGGCCGGCCGGAAAACAAGCCGACCACCATCATGGTGGTTGTGGTGGTGAGATCTAGAAAGAGTGAGAGGGTGGAAAGTAAATGAAATGTTTTATTAGAAAGAGAAAGAAGGAAAAATAATACACACTTAGCCACACCCCTCATGGAGAGTCATGAGGGGTATTTATAGGCTTATCACATCCTATCTATTACAACTTAACATTAATAGTCCCTGCGTTATACGCTTTCTAGATAGCTAGTCCAATTAGCGTGTAAGACGTCAGCTTTACAAAATAGTGAAGCTAACAATCTCCCTCCAAGATGGCGTCACACGTAAATTGGTTACAGCATTTCCTACAAGCAAAATAAAGGAATTACAATGGTCTTTGTAGTCCGAAAGTCCCTAAGGTTGACTTTGTAGCCCTGTGTCTTCATAAATTCCTCAGCTAACTTTCTTTACTTGCAGATCAACACGTTGTAATGATGTAGTTGGGTTATTACTCCCTCCCAACTAGTAAGCCCTTTGAGAAAGTAGAAAGAAGATTCTTTTTATTCTTTTCTGGTTTTCTGAAGAAGTAGAAGTAGAAAAGTAGATGTAGAAGTATAGAAGCAGATAGAATGTAGATAAGAAGTAGAAGCTCCCTCCCAAACTGACAACCCTTTGCTAAAGAAGTGTCTTCTGAATCATTGTGTCTTTAGTCTTCTCACATACAGCGGAAAGAAAGAAAATGTAAAGTAGACATCACACCATAGCTTCTTTATGGTTAATCGTTTAGGGAGCATGAACATCATCAACTCACTTTAGGAATGCATCACAGTTGTCAAGATAAATGAAATAAGCCCTGATGTACGCATTTCTCCCTCTAGGATGATGACAATCTTTTGGAATCATCATATACATGTGTACACCCCATAACTGTATCGCCGCAGTAGCATCACCTATCCGTAATCGCCTAAGCAATATCCCGCGAGATGATGTCGATAAATACTCTCTTTATTGATCCCTCTGATCAATCACCACCCAAATCCTTTTATCAATTCAACTGGCTATAAGTAATGACCACTAATGGAGACAACCCGAAATAACGAATCCGAGAATGAAGCAAAATTCCCAGACTTATGACTTAATCTTGTACTATCTGTGTGACAAAGAACGGTGTACCCAATAAGTACTTGAACCTCTTGAAATATCCTCAACAGCATGAGACACTGAGTACTACAATGTAACTCCTTAAAGTGATAACTACTTTGTGGGTATAGAGAGAAAGAATCACAAAAAGCAACTAGATATCCAAGTCTTCATCACTATCCGTATATGACCGAACACGTCATCTTTGTTGATGAGGTAGAAAGAATCGAAGATGAAATAAGTCATTGTCCCTGTGAAATATTACTTCGATCCAAAAAAGTAATAATGAATCAACCATGTAGTCATTTTTTCATGTAAATATCCAAATACTAGTCTTTGTCGTGAAAGTGAATTATGATAAGGATCAATCCCGGTCTTAAAAGTTAATAAAATTTTCATCTTAAACTCCAAATATAACCAAATAATCATCCAACTTCATCAATAACCCAACAAAGTAATAGAACTATTATCATATTAGATAATAGATCCACAACAGAGTAGTTATGGTGGATTATGAGCTGTTATTGATTGAGTTGATTGAGATCAACATCTTGTGATATGTTACTGAGAGTTGTGATAATCTTAAATCGAGATTCAAGATACGTGTTACTATTTTTCATAATATGTTCATGGTATGAGAGTAAGGTTGTCCAATCTTGCTCTAATTGACTTTTTTGGGAAATTAGGGTTTCTTTAAAAATTACGGGTTTCTTTTTATTTTTGATTAATTCTTGTAAAATTAAAAATGGTTTATCAATTGATCCAAAAGTTTTAAGCAAAACGCCTAATTTTTTGAAAAAATTAAGGTTTCATATGTTATGGGGCTTTTACACATGTAAGATGACGCAAACAAAACATGATAATTTTAAATGCAATCATCATGTAAAACATGTTAGCATTTAGCACTTAGGAGCATGTGTTATTTAGATAAACTAAGAGATATTTTATCTAAATTGCTAGAAAAAAAAAGGCAAATGCTTTTACAACAAACATGCATTCAATAGCTAAGCAAATACACGTTGAGCATCAAGACAAACATGAAAGCATATAATTGCATTACGTGGGAGCACGTTATCATCTTGAAATTTCAAAGCACATATGTGAAATGCATGTAGTCTAGTGGGTTTGACTTTGCTTTCGCAAGAGTCACCCGACTCCGCGGGTCTAGGCCTGCTACGAGCATCCGACAAGAGATCTGAGTCGGTCTTCTTATCCGACTCTTCTAACTAACCTTCCTCATTCGGTTCCTCGAGAAGCTCCTTCTCAATTGGCTCATCTTCTAGATCTTCTGATATCGAGAAGTCCACGGGTCGAAATAAAACTAAAAAATGAAAGAAAACAAAATGCCTAGATAGCTAAACACATAGATCCTTTAATGCAGCTATATGAATGACTCCTAGGTTATAGTCTAGGTCAAACCACCTACTTCTCTATAACCTTTGGCTCTGATACCGATCTGTCACACCCCGCCAAGGCGGAAACGCAAGGTGTAACGCCATGGGTATCATCACAACATAATGGTGTCAACAATAAAGAATGTCTAAAATGCATTATATTAAAACCCAAGTGTTATGACGACACCAAACACAAGAGGGGTCTTGTATTAAGGTTAATCGTACATACAAAATACATAGACATGAAAATAAAATCCCAACTAAACATCACAACAAATTAAAATATTCGAAGTACGAAATCTGCAATGAAGACTCCAAAAAAGAAGACTCCGTCATGCAATTCCTATGGACTCTCTAGCCACAAATCTTAACATCCTTAACTTCGCTATGCTCATCTGAAAATGATACTTAAAAACGTCAACACAACGGTTGGTAAGGGTCATAGGTTTACACACACAATTCAAACTTTAAATTAATTACTATGATTATAAAAACAGAACATGGCACGATAGTTAAGCTAACTATTATACAGGCTAACATGCATTCGTCCAAAACAACCATAACTAGGACGGAACGTGTCCCACGATCCAAGCCACAAAGTATGTCTCACAGTCATGGGTAGGAACATTACCCGAAGCACTCGTCATTTGGGTAGGAACGTTACCCTCGATCCAAAGCACACAACATCGTCTTAAAGTAATGGGTAGGGATGTTACCACCGATCCAAAGCCATAACATTTAGCACATAACATATAATAGCTACATAAAAGTCCATGCGTCAATTAAACCACATAATCACAGCAATTAAAACATTTCAAAACATATTTTTGCATCATTTCCATTCCAAGAAAACATAGTAAAATGGGACTTTGAAACTCACCTGATGCTCAGCTATTTGACAGAATCTTGCAAACAATCTAAACACAACAAAAACACAAGTTACACCGGTTAGGCTAAATGCCCAAACCAATGTAACAATCATATGATGGACTTCTAAACCTTACACTAAGTTTATAATCCTTTAAATACATCTCTCATATCATTTTCATACCCTATATAACCTTGACCATTAACTTTCAACTTTTCAGTTTCTGGCAAAAATTTGTAGTCACTTTATAACCACAAATAAAATACTAAAACACCTAGTTGATGGTTCTCCTTACATCCCCTAGCTGTAAAATGAGTTGTGAGTTATTGTGATTTAAAAAAAATATACTAAGTGAAACTATTTTATAAAAATTCATCATTACAAAGTACTCATATTCGGATTTGAACGCACACCAAAAAGTTGGACGTTCTTAAAAATACTTAGAAAATGTTTTAATGCTAGCCCTTCGAAATGGAGTTAATAGACACCTAAAATATGACATCTGATTTTTGGAAAACCCTAATTCAAATTTTAAATCGGGGTTTTACTCCTCGAAATCAGACCCAAATCTGACCCGAATTTACTATTTTGACAACTTTTCTTACGAAAATCATTAGAACCACTTCCCTGCCTCGAAATCGATCGTGGCCGGACTTTTTGAAAACTAGACTCTTTGAACTTATCAATGGACATAAGATTGATAATAAAACACGTTACCATCATTGAGATATCAATCGAACAACATGACCTAAAATTCTGTCCAAACCTAATTTCTATTTTAACGCGTTCTAGACCTAACCGATTACACCAAAACGCTTATAATTCATTCCTAATCACTTCTAATTAGTCTAACATCATTAATTTACAGAGAATATGAAAACCCTAATTCCATAAATTTATTGTTAAATTAATTTTAAAAAGAAGATTAATTGAAAAGAGTTTAAGAACTTACCTAAAAACCTTGATTTGATTACACAAATCACCAACTTGAATCTTGATAAAAAAAATCTTTTTTTTCTTCTTCTTGAGTTCGACCGGTCAACACAAAAAAAAGGAAGAAGGGTTTGAAAGTGATTTAAAGTTTTATTAAATTTTTATTTATACTATCTAGAGTCCTAATTGTAGTCAAATTAGTTTCTTTTTTTTCTTATAATCGGCCGATTAACACCCCTTTAATTTTTTTAATTATTATTAATTACATATTAATCCCCTTATTTTATTATTTTTATAAAAAAGACCCATAAAGTTAATTATTAAACCTTACTAATCTAAGTTACCTTTAAATAAAAACTAGTTTTAAACTTAACTAATTAATAATTTCATGTTTAAAAATTTTACTCCTTTCTTAAATTAAAATACTAAAGCTTTAATTAATTATAAATACTAATTTAAAATTTAGTACTATGAATTATTATAAACTCTTACGCTCATATATCAATCATTCACCAAACAATACGATAACTCATAAATCTCATGCTATCATTTCCATTGTCATAAAAATGTGAATGAAATGAAATAGCTACCATAACCACAACTCAATCACTAACAGATAAACACGCATCATGGATTAATATCAAATACTTATATAAGATCACATAAGCACATAATTATAACATATAATAATACTTTAGTCAACTCTAACGGTTTGACTAACCTGCTCAAGTCACGGTTATCACACCCCTTGTTTCAAGACGTGGACCAGGGGTCAAGAGCATTACCTTTAAGGTGTTCTTGGCTATATCTAGCAACAAGCAAACACAAAGTGTTAGCCTTAATTATATTAAAGTCAAACAAGAATGTTATCGGTCTTAGAAAGTCAAACTAGGTCTTGTATTGTAATAGTCTAGTCGGGTTCATCGGGCTTGGATTGTAATCTAATATTGTCCGTGTTTCGGGCTCTAAGCCCAAGTTTAGCCAAGCTCGACCCAACTTAATAAGCCCATACGCCAACTAGAAGGCTTGGGTATAAATAGAACCCTCTTCACACATGGAGAGGGTGTGAGTTGCACATGCTCTCATTTGTAACTTACCAACTCTCTCTAATCTAATCTTATCTTCTTGTTTCTCTCTCTACTTTCTCTCTCTAAGATTCCATCTTATTTTCTAGCTTATTGGTACTTATTTATAAGTTGTGATTGGATTATATCATGGGATAACATGTGGTATCACTCGCCAAGGGGTGTTTAGTTGTTGATTTGTGGTGAAAAATCTCAAAAAAAACGTGGCCTCTATCAAGATCTTGCCCACGTTTTATTTATTTAGGGTTTTTTTGTTTAATAAACTTGTTCTTATCTTGCTCTACTTGATCTTCAGCTTACTTAGTTATCATTCCATGTCTTAGATAAGCTTTTGGTTGATTTTTAAGCTTATTAAAGTCGGCTTATTTTTTTCTTTCTAAGTGGCGGGTTACGTTTTATTTGGAAGATTCACACTAAAAACCTTGTACTTTTGTGCTTAATAATAGTTAACCCATCTAGTATTAAGCTCCTATAGCTTACTTGAGCCTCTTATAAGCTTATTTGGAGTTGTTAGCTTATTTCGTTTAGAGATTCTAAGTGGCGGTTTGAGGCTTTGATTACCTTTCTTCATGGCGGTTTGTATTGTTTATTTATGGTTAATCGTGGTGGTTTGCAGTTAGATAGTGACATTTTTGTTGTTATTGCTAGAAAACAAAAGGTACGAAAGTGACATTGTCCTTGTTTTCGTCTTATACCGAGGCGGTTTGATAAAAAAACTTTGGTGGCAGTTTGCAAACTGTATTTTATGGCGGTTTACAAGTTTTCGAGGCGGTTTGATTATTTTATTGAGGAATAGAAACGTCACTCTGCCAAAATTTAGTATACACGGCGGTTTGATAAATTCATAGACGGCGGTTTGGTTAAATTAATCTAGGCGGCGGTTTGGTAAGAAGAATTACACGGCGGTTTGCTTAAGTTCAATTAGGAGGCGGTTTAACAAAATAGGCGGCGGTTTGCAACTTTGTTAAGCGGCGGTTTGTGTAAAACTTTTAGCAGCGGGTTGCTTATTTTGCTGGCGGTTTGTTCAAACATTTAAGCCAGCAGTTTGACTTATTTTATACGAGAGATTTACCAGATTTTTTGCCGGCGGTTTAGACTTAATTTGGATGGCGGTTTAGCAACTGTTTGAGAATTTCGAATTTTTCGAACCTTGTTTCATTGGACCTTGGACTTTGGACTTTAATTAATCATAAACCTTGGACTTAAAAAATTAATTAACTAATCAAACATCAACCTTAACTTCAAATCAATTCTACTTTCACGGTTTTTCTATTAATTTTGTAAAATCCCGACAAGTAATTCACTTTCTTCTCGGTTTTAATCATAGAGTTGTAAAATCCCGTGGAGGTTAATTTCATTCATTATAAACCATAATACAATCAACACTTTATAACACTTAAGATCTGATATCCATTCACAACTTCATCAAAATGTCAAATTCAAATACCAATTTGCAAACTCAATCATCGAATGCTCTTCATAATGCTATCATGGAAGCGGGTAGCAAAGATCGTCCACCAATGTTAGCACCAGGTAATTACGTTCAGTGGAAATCCAGAATCAAGAGATACATTGACACCAAACCTAACAGTGAACTCATCCACTATTGTCTCCAAAATCCACCATACACGTATCAATGGGCTGAGAAGACAGTTCCAGTTGCTGAAGGTAGTTCTGAAACAACTACAGAAAGGTATATGGAGAACTATAAGAATGTTTCACAAGACATACGAGATCAACTGAATGCTGAAGCTGAAGCCGTTCAGATCATTCTCACAGGGATAGATAACGATATCTACTCCACAGTTGATGCTTGTCCGAATGCATGTGAAATGTGGAAAGCCATTGAAAGGTTGAAACAAGGTGAATCAATCAATGTTCAAGATCTTGAAACCAATTTATATTGGGAGTTTGGAAAATTCACATCACGGGATGGTGAATCACTTGAATCGTATTACTCACGGTTTTACAAGATGATGAATGAGCTTGTCCGAAATCAGTGTCATGTTACTAATCATCAAGTGAATGTCCAGTTCTTACTTCAACTACAACCAGAATGGCAAAGGTTTGTGACACTTGTTAAGCAGAGTCAAGAGCTGAAGACTGTCTCCTATCACAAGCTTTATGACATTCTGAAGCAACACCAGAATGAAGTCAATGAGATAAGAGCTGAAAGACTAGCACGTACTGCTAATCCACTTGCACTTGTTGCTCAACAACAACCAGTTTACCATCATCAAAACCATCCTACTCAAAACACTCAATATTCCTCCACCAGATCGCAACAGTCTACCAGAAACAGAGGAAAAGCAATTGTTACCTCTTCTGCTCCTACTTATGATCCAGAACCTGCTACGGTTACTGAAGATGAGGAAATGTCAAAGGAAAAGGAGATTGACAAACTCATGGCTTTAATTTCTCTCTCGTTCAAGAAAATCTACAAACCTACCAACAACAACCTTCGAACTTCATCAAACACCAGTCGAGCTAATCAAGATAATTCTCCAAGAATCAACAGAGGAACTGGGTATGATAATCAGAGGGCAGTCAATGTTGCTGGGGCTAGGGAAAATGTAGGTACTCCGGTAGTGCAAAAGTCTGGGATTCAGTGTTACAACTGCAAGGAATATGGGCATGTATCAAGGGAATGTCAGAAACCAAAACGAGTAAAGGATGCAGCTTATCACAAGGAAAAGATGTTATTGTGTAAACAAGAGGAAGCTGGGGTTCAGTTGAATGCAGAACAAGCTGATTGGAAGGATGATACTGATGATGAGTCTGAAGAACAGGAATTGGAAGCACATTATATGTACATGGCACAACTTCAAGAGGTTACTCCAGATCAAGTTGACAATTCTGGACCAATCTTTGATGATGAGCCAATGCATAAGGTACAAAACAATAATGACAACTATAATGTGTTTGCCATGGAAAATGAACATCCTGAGCAACCTGAATCTAGTAATGACATATATCTGGCGGAACAAGGTGACACCAATATCACTATTGATTCATCGGATATATGTTATGATAGAGCTCAGGATGACCAGGATGAAACTGATGATCTTGATCAAGAACGTGATTTGCTTGCTTCTTTAATTCAGAAACTAAAATGTGAAATTGATGACAGCAAAAACCGAAATAAATTTTTGGAATCATCAAACAAGGAGTTAGTTGATAAATTGAAAGGTGAAATTGAGGATTTCAAAACTAAGAATAAAAGTTTAGAATCATCAAATAACCATTTCAAAGAAGCAAACAATGAACTGTCCAAGACTAATCAGTTGATGTTTAAAGACCTTAAGAAGTTCCAAGCGGAACTTGATAAGTATAATGATGTGAATTATGCGTCAAAGGTGGAAATTGATTGTGCAAAAGCTAAAGGGGATTTAATGTCATACAAAATCGATTTTGAAAAATCATCTAATGCATATACTCAACTCCTCTATAAACCTTACATAGAAGCAATACTTTGCTCTAAGAGATCCATAAGAGAGTCTTAAAAGCTCAAGTTCAAAAGGAAGCAAAAGAAACCGAAGAAACGAAGCCCAGGAGTCATATTCTAGGCGTACAGTACGAAAGCTAAAAGTCGCCGATTCTGGCCTATTCTAAGCATATAAGCTCAAGACCAGTAGGTTCTCTAAGCATATAATCTGTATTAATACCTTAAATGTTCATGGATGATCATGCTAAAATCCATAAAAAAAAGCTTTTGAACTCAAAAACCTAGTGTTATACCTGTTTTGATCCAAAATCGACACCCGAGTAACCCTAATTTCATGTTTTTACTTAATCTATTGAAGCTAAACTTGTAAACTATTGTTAATAATTCGATCATCTCTAATAAGCTTAAATAAAGTTAAAATACAAAGTGCTATTTGGATAAGTCATAAAACGAGCATTGAACTTAACCCATCGAGCGTCTTCTCATTTTGAAACCCTAATTTGACCCCCGTTTTTGCTTTTAGCTTAACGACTCGTTAATATAAACACAGGCGAGTTTCGTCGTTAAATCTTCACATAATTTGGTTTATTTATAACTTATAAACGTCTATTGGAAATGTAAAATACACTTGCAATGGCAATTTGGAAAAGTTTTGTAATTAATTCCATGCAAAGGGGTAATATAGATAACTTTTGAAACTTATAAACTAAATGACAATAAATTGTCACTTTATCAAGTAATAACAGCAAGGGGTTCTATTAGGTTCAACTTTCAAAGTCCAAAGGTTTACTTGATCTTTTTGTTAAGTTAAGGACCAAAGTTCGTAAATAGTGCAAACTCCAAGGTTATCATTTTCCCACTTTTTCATACTCAATGGGTCCTAAAATGTAAAGTTTGAAACTTATAAAAAATGTATCAAAAACATACAAGACATAACTTAAATTAACGCTTGACCGTGCTTAGACATTTCCAGTTATTAGCAAACCGCTAAAATCGATTAACCCGTATCACAATACTAGTGAGCTATCATAGAAAAGATCTTCATATTGTATTTTAACGTTCTGAACTGAGTTGTTGGGTTTTACGATTAAAGTGCCCTAGCTCACTCAAAACATTTTACTGACTGATCCTCGGATGAATTATGAATGGCCCGAACGCTGATACAATACTCCATGAACAATTCAATCTAAGATGATATTCATTTATAATGTAAAACAAATTCAATCAAACTAAACTATATATTACCCCAGGTTTACCGTGACGAAAGCCGTTTACTTTCATTCCCAATACATTTGCTGATCAATTTCCCTATAACTGTTTAGGTGGAGTTCATAACTACGAAGACCCGCTTTTCAATATTTTCATATTAACCCACGACCGAGGGTATACATGACTAAGAACATTAAGCAATTTATTCTATATGCTAATTCACCACACACACATACTATTGCCTAAGTAACTTGCTCTTTGCCTTCTACAGTCCACATAATCATGAACCGTGTAATATACTCACTCTCCGTATAAGCGCGAATGAGTTAATAAGATCTATTTGGCTGGACCCCCGTACGTGTACGCCCAGGATACGAGTAAACCAATGGCACATCATTAGAAATCACGCAGATGTTTGGCAAAGGCATCCCGTATGGGCTATAACATCTCAAACGATATTCCCAAGGCTTCGGATTTCATGAGCTAATGGATATAAAAAATATGCTTTTTCAATAATTGGTGTATAATCAACATAACCCAAAAATCGCATTCATTTAAATTATATTACTATAAACCTATGGAGACACACTACTCAAGCCTTTGTGTTTGACTTTTTAGGCCATTGTTTTTATCTCTCAGGTAACTAAGTGACACAGAGTTGTCGAGGACAAGGAAAGAGATGGAGAAAAACCGTTATCATTCAAATGTTGGTAATTTTAGAATTTTTAGGAACCTCTCTATGTAACAACACCTCTGAGATACATAAACGAATGATAAAGCTTATTTTCAAAAATGACATCCTTTTTGATTCATTTTCTAATGATGATGGACCTGTTGTACCTTTGAAGTAATACCCCAGATTAGCTTTCTGCAGCTATATTGTAAGATGGGAGTGTTACATATTTGGTATCAAGAGCCAACGTTATAGAGAACAAGGTTGAAACCTTACTATAACTATTTTTCTTTTTCCATCGTAAGAATTGCCTCCGTTCCAGCAATAAATTCTCTCCAGAATGGTATGTAAAGTTACATAACTATAATATAACAGAAATAATAACTTATGTTATTTACCGCTGGGTTGTTAAACAGAACGATGTCTTCCCCCGATCATCCTATTTCTAATTTGGAGGATGCCTTTTCTTCTAATTTCCCAAACTATATTCCTCCGGCTTCTCCGGATTATGTCCCGGCCTCTCCAGGGAAAACTTACTCAAGTGCTTCCAATTCATTTGGAATTTTCCTGCTAGCTTCACCAACTCTTTCTTTATTTCATGACGATCCATACATGAAAGTTTTACAAGCTTTATATACTAAAAAATCACCAATCCCGCCTCCCATTATCATACCTCCTAAACCTCAAGAATTCTTTCTTCCGGATGGACTTCTTTCACCAACAAAATCATCTTCTTCTACCCCGTCCCAATCTCAAGCCTTTGAGATTGGTGAAACCTCTCGGAAGCTAACTATAGAATGACATGAGGAGCAAATTCAGGATATCCTAAACAGTCTAGATGCACTCCCTATCGAGCGTATCAAACATATTGAAAACGGCATCAAAGGTCTCAGAAAGGGGCGAATCATCATTCAACAAGATTTTGATGCTTTGGAAGCCGAACTACAGCAAGCTCGTGCTCAGATCACCAAACTCCAAAGAAAACAAATGAATAGTAACCATAAGATTTCCCTAGCCCGCTTTAGAATCAATGAATTGGGAGACGTTATCAATGACATGAATGCTCGTCACCAAGCAGACATAGAGAATCTCATGGATTCCATCATCGAACTCAAGAACCGCATGGAGTGATCATCCAGTTTCTAGTTTAAATTCCAGTTTTTAGCTTTAACCTAGCCACGGGATGTGTGGTATAAATAAAAACACTTGTCAAATCTTGACTATGTATAGTACTAAGGCAAGTTGTTCTTAATATAAAGGCAATCCCGTTATCTACCTTGTTGTTTTTACCGCTTTATGCATCTCATCATTCATCATTCATCCATCACCATTCATTCATCATTCATCCGTTATACGCATCATTATAATTATCATCTCATAACCTATATCCAAAATATGCTTAAAGTTCAAAACTGAGTATTTCCCTTTAAACATTTTAAGCATTACTCTTGTGATATCATTCTTATTACGTATTGTCTTTTGATGATAGAATGCCTCCAAAAAGAGCATCAACATCGGAAGCACCGGCTATGACTCAAGCTGCCATTAGAAAGCTAGTTGCTGACAGTGTCACTGCGGCTCTAGAAACTCAAGCTGCGACAATGGCAAGTGCTAGTAATCCCAACAGGAACACCAATCCTACTGGAACTCCTGTAGTGAAAACGGGAAACTACAAAGAGTTTATCAGCTGTCAACCTTTCTACTTTAATGGTACGGAAGGAGCAGTAGGCCTTATTCGCTGGTTTGAACGAACCGAATCAGTATTCTCTCGTAGCAGATGTGCTGAAGAAAACAAAGTAACATTTGCTACTGGTACTTTAACTGACGATGCCTTATCCTGGTGGAATACATATGCCCAGCCTATGGGAATAGAGCAAGCTAATCAAATCACCTGGACTGAGTTAAAAAGGCTTCTGACGAATAAGTATTGTCCCCGGACTGAGATCAGAAAGATGGAAGAAGAACTTTACAATCTGATTGTAAAGGGAAATGATCTTAAACCCTATGTTAGAAGATTCCAAGAATTGACAACCTTATGTCCAAATATGGTGCCAAGTACCGAGAAACTCTTGGAAGCTTTCATTGGGGGTCTGCCTCGAAGCATTGAAGGAAATGTTACTGCCTCTAAACCTCAAACTTTAGAGGAAGCCATTAACATAGCCCAAAGGCTAATGGATCAAGTAACTAAGCATGTTCCAATGCAAGTATCAACTGACAACAAAAGAAAGTTTGACAACAGGAGAACTTTCAACAATAATTCCCGCAGCAACAACAACTATAGTAACACCAATAATCGTTACAACAATCGTCAAAACCGAAAGCAAGAAGCTGGTAGAGCCTATGCTGTTACTCCATCAGAAAACAGTAGGTATGCTGGAGATCTCCCTCTGTATAAAAGATTTAATTTCCATCACACCAGACCTTGTACTGGCAAATGTAATATTTGTAACAAGATGGGCCATTTAAGCAAGAACTGCCAAAGCAAGAGGCCAGCTACTGGAAATAATCAACTACCAGTAACAGTTGTATGTCATGCCTGTGGAGAAAAAGGACATTATACAAATCAGTACTGCAAGACCAACATCAATGCCCAAGGAAGAGCCTAAATCCTAAGAGATAAGAATGCTCAACAAGACCTAAACGTCGTTACGGGTATGTTTCTTCTAAATTAACATTTAGTCAAAGTATTGTTTGATTTTGGAGTTGATAGAAGCTTTATATCCATATCTCTTGCCTCTAAGCTAAATATTCCGTCTATTACAATAGATACCTTTTATGATATCGAAATGGCTGACGAAAACTTAGTAAGTACAAATACAGTTATTAAAGGCTGCACTCTAACTTTGCTAAATCAACCTTTTGAAATCGATCTCATGCCAATTAAGCTTGGTAGTTTCGATGTTGTCATCGGTATGGACTGGTTATCCAAGTATCATGCCAGAATTCTTTGTGACGAGAAAGTCGTTCATATCCCTATCAACGGTGAAACTCTAATCATTCAAGGTGATCAAAGTAAAACTCGACTAAATCTCATATCCTATATAAAAACCAAAAGGTATATATCCCGAGGTTGTTAAGTTTTTATGATTCAAGTTATGGAGAATAAATCAGATGAGAAAAGACTAGAAGACATTCTCGTAGTCAAAGAATTCTCAAATGTCTTTCCTGAAGATCTACCTGGTATCCTTCCTGTTCGCCAAGTAGAATTCCAAATCGACTTAATCCCCGGAGCAACACCTATAGCTCGAACACCTTATAGATTAGCTGCTTCAGAAATGCAGGAGGTATCTAACCAACTTCAAGAACTAACTGACCGAGGTTTTATTCGACCAAGTACATCACCTTGGGGAGCTCTTGTCTTATTTGTTAAAAAGAAAGATAGATTTTTAAGAATGTGTATCGATTACCGAGAGTTGAATAAACTTACCATAAAGAATCAGTACCCATTGCCCAGGATCGATGACTTATTTGATCAACTTCAAGGCTCAAGCGTTTACTCGAAAATCGACTTAAGATCAGGCTATCATCAACTGAGAGTAAGGGAAGAATATATTCCTAAAACTGCTTTCAGAACAAGATACGAACACTATGAATTTCAAGTTATGCCATTTGGTTTAACAAACGCACCTGCTGTGTTCATGGATCTCATGAACCGTGTATGTAAACCCTATTTGGATAAATTCATAATAGTGTTTATCAATGATATTCTTATCTATTCTCGCAACAAAGAAGAACATGCAATTCATCTCAGAATTATCTTAGAATTGCTCTGAAAAGAGAAATTGTATGCCAAGTTCTCTAAATGTGATTTCTGGATTCGTATCGTGCAATTTCTTGGACATCTCATCGATAGTCAAGGACTTTATGTTGACCCTGCCAAAATTGAAGCTGTTAAGAAATGGGACATCTCCTACTACACCCACAGAAGTGCGTCAATTCTTAGGACTCGCCGGCTATTACCGAAGATTTATCGAAGGTTTTTCAAAAATTGCCAAGCCTTTGACTAAAATAACCCAGAAAAACAAGAATTATACCTGGGGTGAAGAACAAGAATCAGCTTTTCAACTCCTTAAACAAAAACTCTGTGAAGCACCAATCTTAGCATTACCAGAAGGAAACGATAACTTTGTCATTTATTGTGATGTTTCTCTTCAAGGTCTAGGAGCTGTATTAATGCAAAGAGAAAAAGTCATTGCTTATGCATCTCGACAACTCAAACCTCATGAAGAAAACTATACTACTCATGATCTTGAATTAGGAGCAGTAATATTCGCTCTTAAAATCTGAGACACTATCTATACGGTACAAAGTGTATAATTTTCACTGATCACAAAAGCCTTCAACATATTCTTCGTCAAAAATAATTGAATATGAGGCAACGCCGATGGTTAAAATTACTCGCATATTATGATTGTGAGATTTGCTATCATCCTGGTAAGGCAAATATTATGGCAGATGCCTTAAGTCAAAAGAAACGAACCAAACCTCTTCGAGTTCGAGCATTAATCTTAACCGTTTATCCAAAATTACCATCTCAAATTCTCGAAGCCCAAAATGAAGCCCTCAAAGAAGAAAATGTCAAAGACGAGAACCTATGAGGAATGGACAAATCATTTGAAATTCATCCTGATGGAACTCGTTGTATCAAGAATCGTAGCTGGTTACCACTTTTTGGCAGTTTAAGAAACTTAATCATGAATGAGTCTCATAAATCGAAATATTCTATTCACCCAGATTCTAATAAAATGTACCATGATCTAAAGAAACTCTATTGGTAGCCTAACATGAAGGCAATCATCGCAAAATATGTTGGCAAATGTTTGACATGTTTTAGAGTTAAAGCAGAATGTCAAAAGCCATCTGGCTTATTGGTACAACCAGAAATTCCTATATGGAAATGGGAAAGAATAACAATGGACTTTGTTTCAAAGTTACCCAAAACCTTAACTGGACATGACACCATCTGGGCTATTGTCGATCGCCTTACCAAATCAGTGCATTTCATTCCCACTCGAGCGACTGATAGCATGGAAACTCTTACAAGGTTATACATCAAAGAAATAGTCTCTCGACATGGCGTGCCAATTTCTATCATCTCAGATCGTGACAGCCATTTCACATCCAGATTCTGGCAATCATTGCAAAATGCTTTAGGTACTCAATTAGACATGAGTACAACATATCATCCTAAAATCGATAGACAAAGTGAAAGGACCATCCAAACACTCGAAGACATACTACGAGCTTGTGTTATAGATTTCGGGAAAGGATGGGATAAACATTTACCATTGGTGGAATTTTCCTACAATAACATTTATCATGCCAGTATCAAGGCAGCACTGTTCGAAGCACTTTATGGACGAAAGTGCAGATCACCTGTTTGCTGGGCCGAAGTTGGAGATTCTCAACTTACGGGACCCGAAGTTACGCCAATGTAAGGCGAAAGCCTTTAGAATTTCAAGTTGGCGATCATGTTATGTTGAAAATGAAAGAACTTCAACTCAACGACAAACTCAACTTTATAGAAGAACCAGTGGAAATTATGGATCGTGAAATCAAGCAACTAAAGCGAATTCGTATTCCTATAACATCATGGACTCCAGTGATGCACATACCAACCCTTACCCAGCCATTCGAGTTTTTCTCAAAAGAAAGCTTTTTCTCATTTTGTCACAGAGATACACACGTTATCTATTAACATCTCACTCTGAGATTGTTGATATTGAATAGGTGGCAGTTTGCTCCAGCCTCCGATTACTAAAACCCAAAGTGCACAAATCAAGTCTGAGCCAAAAGAGATCAAATTAATAAATCACATTAGGGACACAAAGTCAAAATACACTTGTGCACACCAATAAAGTCATAAGTTGTACAAAGATCTACGCATTAACCTCTGATAACATGGCCAGAAACATGCTGATTGATACTTAAAGAATTCACATTTAAGATGGAAATCCTTCTTTTAGCCAACCTCAAAACAAGCTCATGGTATGTACTTTCAAGATTCTATCTGAATCGAGCTTGTGATAACTGATATCACATATGGTACCCGTAAATGAATGACGACTAAATCAGAAGATGATGATAACAATCTTATTCACTCTTACCGTTTGTCTGGCATATGAGACGTTTCCGTAATGAGAACTAGCAACATGGTGAATCTAAAAACATCCTGTGTTTATGAAAATCCTTACGAATTGGAGCAGTAAACCCTTTCAAGGAGATTCTTGTGAATCTACCTGTCACAGGTAAACGTATATATAAAAAACTATAAATAGGAAACCGCGAGTTAATGCAACCGAACTCAAGATGAATGACAAAGCCATATTCAACTCTTTTATTGCTAACTGTCTTATTTCAGGTTTAGACGATGGTGTTGCAGCCTCATTCCAGCGAAAATCGGATTCGTGAAACCACATGCCTCAACTCAAGCCTTTCAAATCCAATCTTTCAACACAAGATAGAGATTCTAATCTTCTTCCCAACATCAACGAGACCTCAAAATCCAAATAAAAATCATCAATATGGGGAGATTGTTAGACGTTATAAATCAATATTTCAAACAAGAATGTAACAAGTATGAGCATGTTGGTCAAAGCACAAGTTGATCAAGGAATCAAATCAAGATGATTCAAGTCAAGAGAAGATGCTAGATAACGATCTTCAAAGAATTTAAAGTCAAAAGATAAAGCTCAAAGTCAAGATCACAACTCATTGGATGAACAAAAGGCCATTACAAACAAGACAATACATAACAAGGCAAAGCATAAAAACTGTCAAAACGTCATATCTCAATGTCTCGACGTGTACAGAGGAGTTTGAGAAGAAAGAGAACCACAACATTGGGGAGATTGTTAGCCTTAATTATATTAAGTCAAACAAGAATGTTATCGGTCTTAGAAAGACAAAAAACTAGGTCTTGTATTGTAAATAGCTAGTCGGGTTCAACGGGCTTGGATTGTAATCTAATATTGTCCGTGTTTCAGGCTCAAAGCCCAAGTTAAACCAAGCCCGGCCCGTTTAGAAAGCCCAAGTGCCAAGCTAGCAAGGCATGGGTATAAATATCCCTTCACCACACTTGGTGAAGGGTGTTGGTTACATTTTTCTCACACATTTGTAACTCACCATTCTCTTTAATCTAGTTGTTTCTCTCTCTACTTTCTCTCTCTAAGATTTCTTCTTCTTATTTCATGCTATTGGTGCTTATTAATAAGTTGTGTTTAGATTATATCGTGGGATAACAGGTTTTGACCTGTTATTACTCAATTTTAAAACTAGCAAGCCTCGCGGCAAAGTAAAACGTCATTCCGAGAAACTTTTGTGTTTCGCCGAAGGGCCAAAACAGACTCGAATGTGTTTAAAACGAGCATTTAAATTCCTGTCAGCAACCAATATATTACCATAGCTGTTGGAAACATTTTTAAGTTTTCAAATCTTGTGTTCGCCGTAACTTCTTCGTTATTAGGAGTTACGAGACGTTCAAATTGCCGAAACGTACATTAGGACGAACTATATCATATTTCAACATCAAAAATCAGTTTTTATAAATTTTCAAACCTCGAAGCACGAGCCAAACTTTCTGCTAGAAAATCCATTTTCAAAAACACACTAAACGGCTATTTTTTTGCTTTCGACAACATCAAAATACTATCAACTAGCCTATTTTTATCATCCAATGTCATTTCTAATCTAGTCTCACGAATCAAAACACAATACAAAAATAAAAATAACATTACGACAACATAAATAGAGTGCTTACAATTAACACAAAATGCTTTCGCCCTTCCCCTTTTTTGACTAAGTTCGGACGTGACCTCAAACAACCAAACTGAACCTTTTTATTCGAAACCCACTTGCAAGAATACTTGTTTAACACTTTTAAACAATGTCTATAACTAATTTCGACACAAACTTGAACCAATTCAAAACTAGAGAAATACTCATTGCATGTGGATTTTTCTTGTGGGGATATGTTCGTATCGATGAGGGGATTAATATTTTATAGATGGATCGTATTGCATGTCGGCAACTCGACGGATTCGGGTGGTTTTGTGGGTGGCCGGTCGTGGTGGTGTAACAAGGAGGAGGAAGACAATTTTTATTTTTTAAAAACAAAAATGAGTGTGTGTCTCTTTATATAGGAAAAGCACTTTGGTCCTTTCACACTTTTGGTCTTCAATCTTTCAAAGTCTTTTAAATTATAACACGAGTGTGTTCGTTTTGAGCTTATAACCGGCCAAAGACTCGGGTCTTATAAATTCATAATTATTTTTCTTCCGTTGACGTTATTTTATTTGTAAAACATTTAATAAAATGTTAAACCACGTAAAACACGACTTTTAAACACGGTTTTTACGAAAACTCGAGGAAAGCCATAAAACATTAAAATAAATATAATTTCTCTCTTGGAGCAAAAATATGAAATTTTCCAATTTTCTCAAATCCTCAAACGAATAGAAATTTAAAACACAACTTGTGAAATAGCTAAAAATAATAATTTTTATCAAATCGCCCAAAATGAAAAGCGATTATTCCTACTCATTCGTAGAAAATAAATAACGGCTCGAGATAATCGTCGGCCTACAACTCGGGTTGTTACATTCTACCCACCTTAAGGGAGCGCCGTCCCGGTGCTCAATTCAACTTATCCGTCCTAAGCTCACTCATAGAGATATAGGCTTTGATCCTCGAACGAATTCATGCGTTCTCACGCGACGGATACGCGACGTTACACTCGCTAAATACGAGGCGAAAAACCAACACAAAACAATGGTAAATCTACCAACGAAAATCAATCGTACACGCCGAATCATCCTCATCAAAAAAGAACATAAACAAGACACAGAGATATCCGGGAAAAACCATCACGTCGTTCTTAAAAGAAGACTTTGAACGAAAGATCAATCTAAATCTTAGTTTGGTGATCACGACAACAAAACAAAGCGCACATCGCTACACAGAACCAAAACGTACGTCGCTAACCAAAACCAAAATATACGTCGCCCTCCCGGACTCATTTAATAATGCACCACAGGTTGCGAAAATAATCCGGAGCATACATAACTCCATCGAACGCACTATAACATTATTTATACATAATCACATAATCACATGTTCGCCACTTTATAATGGCTTTACATTTCGGCCTAGCTTTTATAATTAAGCCTTAGCAAATAAACCGTGCTAGCTCACCATGAAGCCTTCGCATATAAACCATGCTAGCTTACCATGAAGCCTTCGCAAATAATTCTGACTTAATCACGGCTAAGTCCTAACCAACAATACCATGCTTGCTAAATAGTCAAGCCATTTTGACAATAATTCTGACTTAATCGCCGGCAGAGGGATTCCGCCGTTCCTAAAAAGTACAACCTATTCGGACACAAACCTTGGGTAGTATATACCCATTTATTTAAAATCTAAGCCACATCATTGGTAACACTAAAGCGACCTGAGCGCTTACTATTAACCAAAGTACATAACATATAAAGCACATTTTTGCGCCTAATTCGGCGGGGATAATCCGACAAGAAAACATAAAAGATCAATAGAATTTACTCGAGCACCAAGGATTCAATAAACGTGCTCTCAAAGACGGTGATTTCAATTGTCCCTTATTGGACGATTATCACGATTTGTTCAATCCTAATACATCCCATCAGTCATCGGACATATGCACTAGATACGTCTAGACCACAACGCACATTCATTAGACAATTTCTTCTAAATTCCCAACTTCGTTCCCTTCGACTTGAGGCGCAAGCTATTTCAATTAAATCCCCTTCGGAAATGGTGACGGATGCCGCCATTGGGTTCCATTAGGGTTCTCGATCTTCTCGCTCGGCTCTCGCAACAGAGTCGTTACATTCAAAGAGTAAGTACCACTATACCCTACTTTAAGTCAAGGGTCGCTTAGTGCTCTATACTTTTCCTCAACGATCAAAGCACGTACATCAAGCAACATTACTACTAATCCGTAGTCACACAACACCAAGTAGTAGTCAAAATATAGTCATTCATGATTCATCACAAAGAGTTAATACATAGTTGCATTGATTTTGACTGCTCCTCCAGAATGGTGACGGTTGTCGCCATTAAATTTTACTAGATTTTCAATCATTCGCTCCTCTTCGCGCATTTTGAGTCTCTTCGTCAAGGAGTAAGAGATACTACATCTAACTTTAAGTTAGGCGTCGCGTAGCTCTCTATACCTATCCTCGGTGATCAAGATACATTCGTTAAACAACATTACTACTACTTTCCATTTCGGGGAAAGAAGTCTTCTTCACGGTCATCGGTTGATGCATCAAGGCCAGACACACATTTTGATGTAGAGAAGTTCTTCTCCTTTCCACCTTTCAATGATAGGGAACTGGCCATCCGGCTTCCATCCACTTTAGCAATCCTCTAGAAACCTAGGAAGATTTCTTCTCAGTGTTGGTATCGAAAGGTCCTCCTTGGTATTCGGATCATCTAACCAATCTTATCATGTATCTCATCTTTTCGAGAATGTTCACGTATGTCTATAATGCATGATTGCAACTCTGTAACCATTACAAATCCTCAAAATTCACCATTACAACGGACAGTTGGAGTTTTTGGGTTTTTTCAAACCTGACCTCTCCCTTAACTCTTGCTACTTAAAATCAACTGTCTCCCACCTTAGGTGACACAACTCCGTACTCGCTTACTAACGCACGACCAAAATCGGTCTCGACAACAAATCTCCACAACAGACTACCGGTTTATATCACAGTGACCTAGACCTCACTCTCATCTAGACACGCTCATTCCGAACAACACCATTTGCGTTTTCTCTCCGGAGTGACTCGGTCATACGACTAACATGAGACTCTCTCCATGTAGTCAAATCGAAACAAAATTACTTGCATAAGAATCCATAGAAGGGGTGAAAACATTTTTCTCCTTCCGAAAATTCGATCAAAATTTCTTCCAAAAGGTTAGATCAAAGAAACATTATAAGTTGACTAAACTTTGGAAAGATTTTAAGGATAACAAAAAGAAAGAAGAAAGTCGTTTAACATGGTGGAAAGATTTGTTTAGACGCAATCTTGAAAACCACCATCATTCATAAAACATCATTTCAGCTGGGATTGCATAAAGATTTTCAAATAATTCAAAATCGGCAAAGATTTATAGAATGACATTCATAAAAAAAATTTGATAAGTGTTTAAAATGTTTAATGGGTCAAAATCATTGATTTGTAAAATGTCATCATGGTGGTTAAAAATTAAAAATCATAGCAAGTAGGAGGAACACTCAATAAGGATAAGGATAAACAAAGAAGATATAAGTGCATAAGAGTGCTAGCGGGAGCCGCTACGCCTTCCTAAAAATGCGAATCACACTAAAACAAGATGAAATTCAGGGTGACAATGGCATCCTAGCCCAAACCACCCATGCTACTAGAGCATCTCATACCTAGTCTTCATAGAGCTCTAAATCGAAACGATGACTAAAGAAATTTATGCAATCATAACACTGGTGATAAGAAAAAAATTTTGAGGCAACAATAACATCAAACCAATAAACCTTTAGCTTCTCGATTATTTTTTGGATTTGACCTCTTTACCATTCTTAACGTATCTCCTAAACCGTGAGCTCGTAAAGGTTAATACAACCGCTTAAATCCCAGTTTGTTCAATACTTAGAACTTCTAGTTTTACACATCCAGGGGTTTCCATATAAATTCTTGGACTTATTACCCATTCAAATTCTTGTCTCAATTCCTCGACTAGTTTTGCCGTTTTGGCGATAACTCATTTGTCGAGTGTCAATATAACTCCATATGATCTCCTACCTGTTCCAAGGTTGTCTCTCTACCCTCTAGTACAATTTCCCAGGTCTTTATATACCATAAATATTTTACAACACTCTCAATCAAGCTGCTAATCAAAAGCAGTCCTCTACAGGTACTAAAAATTCCATTTCGACAAGTTAATTCAAAGTCATTAACTTGATCAACATTTCCTCTCTTAGGCTTTCTCATTCCTCTACCTCATCTACCAACTCGTCCACCCGTTCCCCTCCTTGTGATGAGGCAGTAAGCCGGCCAACACTTCGGTGGCATTATTTATACGAGGAAGAACATGGGCAACGTTATGTACGAGGGTTGGCTAACATATATAAAGGCCATAAAATACGAGGACTAAATGATTATGCTCTTTGGAGAAAAATCAGAGGTAAAAATCGCAAACCCGGTTTGTAATTACCTAATACTTTGGGAATTTTCACAAAACCAACTAAAACACAAACAACATTAGATACATACCATAATGGCACTCCTATACGATCCCACGGTGTCAACACTAATTTAAGCGAGCGTGACGACGTAAGTATACATGAGTCGTGATACATTTATAATTACGTTGGCCACCGTATTTATAACTGCATCTCGTCCCCATGCATACCTAGTACCAAACCCGCACATCTCAGTGACTGACTTTACTACTATGATACAACACGAACATGCACAAGCAATCCCAAAACGAGCATACAAATACCTAGATCTACAACCTATGATACTTTACAGAATCCTTCAGGTCAAAATCATTTCAAAAACAACAAACATCTTGTTGGTTTGAAAGAGTCTTCTAAACCCAATTTAAATCTAACCAAACACCATTTTAATTCATCCAACTCCATTACAAAGATGTGCCTAATTATTTGGCACACACTTAAACACGGATCTTATGGGCTTCCAGAATTCAACCTTTAAGACTTACTAGGTAGAGGCCTTTGCAAGGGAATCAAAACATAACACGGCAACTATATTTGAAAGTTCCAGAAATAGACGTTCTCAAACGACACATAGCACATTAAAATTGACCACAACCATAGGGATAGTGTCCGCGTCCCATAACGCATATAATAGCAACGTCTGCATATATCACTTAAACAAACTGAAATCATAATCATTATATAAACAAAGATACATCCAATCAAGTACTCATCAATACACTCCATAAAATCTAAACTCTTCGCAAGTAGCGAATCTCAAATACATCAATATACTACATAAATATATATAATCGATAAAAATAACTAATATATATATATATATATATATATATATATATATATATATATATATACATATATAAATATATATATATACATATATATATATATATATATATATATAGTACAAACACACATATATACATACAATATTATTCATAGCCAAGTGCTACCCACCTTGTTTTATTAATTTTACAGCACATAGGAATTCCATTAAAAGCATCACAACAAGGCATCTAAGGATCTGGAGAACAACGCGCGCTGCGGATATCGGACAACGGTGAAAGACTCGTGAAAATTTCCCAAAATCAGATTTGTAGTCCAGGTTTTGAAAATGACCTAGTTCGCTATAACCAGTGCGCTGATACCATTCTGTAACACCCCCAAAATACGATACACAGCGGAATACAACATTTGGGGTGCTACTTCATTATATAAGCTCACGAGTCACAGTAAACGATCAAATGATACGTTATAAAACAAAATCACATTCGATTTATTTTAAAAGAAGATCAGAGTTACAAGGTCCCAAACTAGTTTAGAAAATATATTTCTAGTGAGTCACATCATGACTCATTTGCTTAAAATTTTCCTTTATCGAATGTACAGAATTTTCACCGAGTTTCAATCCTTGATATCCGCGTTCCGTCCCATCCAAGACATCACAAGCACCTAAACCTGAGATACATGCTTAAAAACGTCAACACAATGGTTGAGTGAATTCATAGAGTTTTCAAGTAACAATTAGGACACACATTGGTTCTACAGAAAACATTTATAACCTTAGAACGCAGTTTGGTTCCACTAAAAACATGTATGACTTGCTAGCTAGGCAAGCCACACCACATATCCAGCATCCATGAGCCCGTGTACCGAACCTTAACGCATTTATCATCATAGATAAATAAGTGACCGGGTAGTATGCCACTACCCCTTTCTCAATACAAATGTCCGTATCAGGGTGCTCCCTATTCAATTCAGGATTTATACCCCGGACAGGGTTGTCAACCCAAATAGATCTATTTAATGTATTCACCGTTTACCTCCTCAGTAATTAACGAGTACACAGTCAAAGGCATAAACTCATGGAAATGAAATCATATTATCATTTCATAACACTTGCGTTCAATTTTTAGAACAAACCACAACATCAAGCATGTATAAAAATGCTTACGTTCAATTCATAAGACAAGCAACAACAAGTACGTTTTAAAAAAAAACTACTTGCGTTCAGCTTTCCAGAACAAACAACAACAAGTACACATCACGTTACTTGTGTTCTATTTTTCAAAACAAGCATGTATCCCCCTCGCATGTTTTAAAATATTTAAAACAGTTCAAAAGCGAGGCTATGAACTCACCTTGATTGAAGACCACGATCAATAATCAATCACGAAACGTCACCGATAACGAACTCGATCGTGACCTATATAACACCCCGTGTTTTAGGGTCATTTACAACGTCAATAAATTCACTAATTATTTTAGTATTGTACGCGTTTGCTTTTAAATCATAAACGTTAAGTTAAATCGCGTAAGCTAAAAATTATCATTCAAAGTAAACGAGCATCAAACAATTAAATGTTTACATCAAGCAAGTGTTAAGTAATTATTTTGAGTATAATTATTAACTTTATTCATTTTATTTTTATTGGTTACGTAAAGTGATTACGTTTCGTGACAAAATACGTTTAGGCATTTTCGGAATCACCAAAACTTTTCTACGCTTCAACAAATACCCACAATTATACCCAATACCCAAAATTTACAAAATAACACCACATATAGGTCCATATGGCCAAAAATAATCACTCTTACATTATAGGTTTTCCATATGGCCAGATATGTTGGTAGATGAGAACCTATGAAATATCTAGCAAATCAACCTTTCACTTTATTTCATGGGAGGTTCTCTATTGTTGGATTCCCTAAAGACCCTTCTCTTCCTAAGTTTCATTGACCTAGACTTCCTTAGAAACCCTCTTGGTATCTTTTATGAACTTTGACTTGTCATGATCTACATAATAAGTCCTTGTTTTTTGTTAATGGCACTGGCTAGTGTTAATTTTAAACCCACACTCATCTCAGTCTTAAGGGTGTATTCAACACATATATACCTGCGAGGTGCCACAGCCGTTGCAATACGGCGTCACTAATATAACTATTGTGTTTCGTGACTGTATTGGGGTGGGGGGGTGGGGTACCTATGGGAGTTGGGGAAGTATCGCTGTGAGTACGAGGTGTTAGTGTAGTTGGTGCGGAGGGGGGGCGGGTTGCGGGGGGTCCATGGGGGGAGGGGGCGGGGTGGGGGGAGGGTGGGGGCGGGGGGCGGGGGGGTCCATACTGGGCGGGGTGGGTTGGGGAGGTATTCGGGGGGGGCGGGGGGTGACAGGGGGGGCGGAATGTCGGAGCGGGCGAGGTGGGGGGGCAGGGTGAGTGTGGGTTTTTAACTTGTTTTGGTGGGATGTGAGGTGTGCCTTGGGGTTGTTGTTGGTATGGTGGTGGGGGTGGGCGTGAGGCGTTGTGGTTGGGGGGCGGGTTGAGGGTGTGGGTGCGGGCGGGGGGGGTAGGGGGGTTGGGGGGGGGGATGTGGGTTGGCGGGGCGGGGCTCGGATGACAGTTTATGGGGGGGGGGGGGGGGGTGTGAGGGGAGTGTAGCCTTCCATATATCAACTTGTTTTTAGATATATATGATTCATCAGCAATTACATCATTTTAAGGGCTACACTATAATAAACACTTAATTCCCCTTATTCTAAATTTGGTGACTTTTGATGTTGTTATATTAATGGTCATATATAGTTAATCTCCATTATTGGCGGAAAAAAAAAAAGAATATGTATTTAACTTATTGTACTTAATTTTTTATACATGTTAATTGGAATTTTTACATATTGTTTATGGCTTTGGTTATTATAAGTTAACTTTATTATTAAACTTGTAACTCTGTAATTATATGGTTGTTGATTATTTTCCCTTGTTATAATAGAATACATAGTATTGTACATGTGTTGGTTTATATATGAAAAGTATATATAAACACGAAGTTTCCTTTTTTTTTAAGTATTACTTATATAAAGTTATTTGGACAAATAGTTTTTAGCACATATGGTATTTGTGATTCATATACGTTGGGACTATATCTTGAACAAATGAAGGACTAAGGACCCTAAGTATGTGAGATACATGGTATATATGATTGTAATGGTCTTGTAATAACTAAAGTGGTTTTTAACTCTAAAAGGTTATTTATAAAACTAATTTAAAAACCCCATTTTGACGGAAAGTATATTCAAAAAGGCGGCTTCTTTCGTCTTGAATTCATAATTTTAGGCGATCTCCCCCCCCCATATCTTTATCCCCTATTACCCCCCCCTCTCACAAAAAAATACATTGTCACAAGGCGCCCGGCCCCCAAGGGGTACCCCCTTTTTTTCACCCCCCCCCCCTCACTCCAGCCCCTCCTCCCCCCCACGCGGCCAAGGATTCCGGATCGGACAATATGATCTTATTATTCATGTTGGTTAAAGAAGGAAACTTAAAAATGAACCTCGAATTTTCATAAAAAAATAAACTATTATCCAAATTATAAAAGATAGGGAAGGAGATACTCCGGCTTTTATCCCCCCCATTAAAAGTTTATTTTAACGCTTTATAAAAGAAATTTTATAAAAACAAGTTACAAACTACTTCTGATATAGAAGATTGGTTATTTTCCACAGATAGTACATAATTTTAGGATTCCAAAACAATAAGAATCGTAATTTTTCAATCAATAACGAAGGAGTTATGAATTACGCGAGTTTATATACTTAAATGTATAAAAATAATTTTATAAAAATAATTTTATAAAAGTTACAGTTCACATCAGTAAAGTACATTTTGAAAACATCATTAATTTGATAGAACTTTCAATTACAAAGACGTGCTCGAAAGAATCACTAAAAACGGAGCTAAAACGAGTAAAATACGACATTTACGGGTTTACGACGATTAATTTTATAAAAGTCTATGAACAGTAAAAACCACTGTTCACTAGTGGACTCAAAAGTTGAAAATGTCATATTTTGGTACATCGTCTTAATACGAAAGCGTGGACGTAAGAAACATACCAAACGGACTTGAAACGTGAAATTTACGCCGTTTTTACTAAGAAAATATTTATAAATGGTTTAACTTTATAAATACGTTTTCACAAACACGATTAGATGGTGATGTAGCTATATAGAATTATATGTGGTAGTAGTTACTCAAAGTGCTTGGTACTTACACAGCCTATAATTAATTAGGTTGCATTCGGCGTTTATCTGACGCATTTTCATTAACTCAAGGTAAGTTTATAGCCCCATGTTTTACTTGTTTTAAATATATTTTTGGGGTGAGAACATGCTTGTTACAAATTTATTCCATGATTGATTTAAATTCATTATCCGTGCATTTACGATTCATTTTACAAACTGGTCTACATACTCAATTACTTATTTTGGGACGAAATACATTGCTTGTTTCACTATATTTTTGAAAACAAGGACATTACGTTACTTTTACCCAAATGATTATGAATTAGCTTAAGCGGATTGAACTGTGAATTACCTAGAGGGTGAGCGCGAATGTTATAAAATAGATCTATTCGGGTGTGACATCCCTGTTCGGGTGATTAGCTATCATTGAACAAACAAACGTTATAGCATGTCGGAGCAAAGAACTACACATACACGAACACGAACAATTACGGTGCCTTTAATAAAGTGGAATATAAGTCTGAGCAGCGGTTTCATAAACTTAGAGTAATCGTAATCATTGTTTTATACACACAGGAATATTTACGTTGCCTTGAATAAAGTGGCAATACATACTTTGAACAATGGGGGTCCAACTATACTTAACGTTTTGGTGACTATTTGGGGATTTAAATGGTCATGCATACTTTACAACTCTTTGATTTACAACATTCATACGTATATTTTAGGGGAACATACAAGGATTGAAACAGTCATACATACTTTACAAAACTTTGGTTCAACGTTTATACTTAAACAAACCTATGAACTCACCAACTTTATGTTGACACTTTTAAGTATGTTTTTCTCAGGTTAACAAGCTACTTGACATACTTGATGTGCATTGGAGTCTAAACAATACAAGATTACTTTTCAAACGACACAGTTAGAGGTCGTTCTCTCATGACTTGAGTAATGGTATTATGAAGTAACGCTCCCAAAAACATATTCCGCTGCGACCCATTTTTAGGGGTGTTACAGATTGGTAATCAGAGCCAAGGTTATAGAGAACTAGGTTGCATACTTTACCTAGACTATAACCATTTTCAACGATCACATTTTTAAAAGGGTTTTAATGGGACATACACACTGTTTGTTGCATTAATTGATCATACTAGATGCTTACATAATTCACATACGTATTCATGTTATAGTACGTATACTACTATGAGGGTCTTGCTCATATATACAAAGATGTGTTTACATTCTTTCATACATATCCTACAATTATTTATATAAGGATTAATTATATGAATACTAGAACATTCTCAAAACATTACGAATAACGCGACGGTCCAAAAACTCTTACACAACTTTAACATATCATCTCGCAACATTCCACCTTCGGAACACGACTTAGATAACTAAACTAATCTTATTTTATTACCCCTCTAATTCTGAAGAACAATGACAACTGCAAATCAAGGGATGAGCGTTGAGGAAATTGAACGGATTGTAGCCCAGCGAGTGGCTAATGCTATCGAGGCTATTGCTATCTATGAGTCAATAAACCAGACCAAACAGCGGGGAAACAAAGTAGCAGGGAATGCTAGTAACAAAAGGAAGTGGGAAGGTGACCACAATGGAAGCTTTTGCCAACAACAAAACAAAGAACAGAAGGTGTTTAGAGCACACACTGTTAGGCTAAGCAACAAGAAAGACTATGCTATAAATCTACCATTGTGTAACAAGTGCAATTTTCACCACATTGGCAAGTGTGCAGAAAAATGTGGCAATTGCAAACGGAGGGGTCACCAAGCAAGAGATTGTAGGATCCCAGTCCCGAAAGTGAAACAAAGGTCCGTAGTGTCAGGAAAGAAATCTGAAGTAATCTGTTATGGGTGTGGGGGTCTAGGACACTACAAGAGTAAGTTTCAAGACCGTGTGAACATGTACTGGAAAGGAAAAGCTCGTGGAGACTCTAGTGCCGTGACGTCTAACATCAATATCTAATGAGTGACCTATTAAAACTTAAGTTGGAGCTATCATAGACTCTATTTCCTTTAAGAATTCTCGTTGTACTTTCGCTTAAATTTCTGTTGTACTGAACGATTTCAAATTATCCATCAAATCTATGTATTTTGAAATTTCCGCCAATCTACTCCAATCCTCTAATTTTTCATGTAAGCTATTCTGAAATCATAACATTATTTTGACGAAAATGAGCAATGCATCGTTAGTCCTCAATTATACATGGCCTGATCAACTATGTATAATTCAGGAAGGACCATGCCATGCTGAGAGTAGTCACTCTAAAACTTCTTGTCAAGAAACAATTTTCTGTTATATCAAGTTTTGTGTGCGTATTCATAGAACGTATCTATCACAAGGAACCAAACTAACAATCATAATAACTAAGTAAACTCTTATACCATCTTACAATAAAGTCGACATCATCTTACACCAAATCTTAAGCCAAGAAGCCAAGACACATCATTAGCTGCCCTAGGACAATCCGCTATCAAACTTGCTCGCCAAAAGAGTTACGCCGAGGTGAGACATAAGCCTGTAGAATTTCAAGTTGACAACCGAGTTATGCTTAAGGTATCACCTTAGAAAGGAGAAGTACGCTTTGGCAAATGAGGGAAGCTAAACCCCAAGTATGTCGGACCATCCAAGGTGATGGAAAAGGTTGGATACATTGCTTACAAGCTTGAGCTGCCTCAAGAGCTGAGCAGGGTTCATCATACGTTTCACGTATCCAACTTATAGAAGTGCTATGCCGACGAACCATTAGTCGTTCCGTTGGATGGACTACACATTGATGACAAGCTCCATTTTGTGGAAGAACCTGTAGGAATCATGGATTGTAAGGTTAAACGATTGAAACAAATCCGTATCCCAATCATCAAAGATCGATGGAACTCTAGGAGAGGTCCTGACTTCACATGGGAACGTGAAGATCAATTCAGGAAGAAATATCCACACCTCTTCACCAAGACCGCACCGTCGGCAAGTGCCACATCTTAAGCCTTGAGGACAAGGCTCATTTAACGGGGGAAGACTATAACACCTCGTGTTTTAGGGTCATTTACAACGTCAATAAATTCACTAATTATTTTAGCATTGTACGCGTTTGCTTTTAAATCGTAAACGTTAAGTTAAATCGCGTAAGCTAAAAATTATCATTCAATGTAAACGGGCATCAAACAATTAAATGTTTACATCAAGCAAGTGTTAAGTAATTATTTTGAGTATAATTATTAACTTTGTTCATTTTATTTTTATTGGTTACGTAAAGTGATTACGTTTCACGATAAAATACGTTTAGGCATTCCCGAAACCACCAAAACTTTTCTACGCTTCAACAAATACCCACAATTATACCCAATACCCAAAATTTACAAAATAACACCACATATAGGTCCATATGGCCAGATATGTAGAGATGAGAACCAAAGAAATATCTAGCAAACACCTTTCCTTTATTTCATGGGATGTTCTCTAGTTTTAGGAACCAAAGACCCTTCTCTTCCAAGTCTTGACCAAAACTTTCCTTAAAACCCTCATGGTGTCTTTTATGAACCTAGACATGATCTCAACTAGGTCCTTGATGTATATAAGGCCTTGGCTAGTGTAAATAAACACACACATCTCATTCCTAAGGTGTAAACAACATAAAAACCTCTCTTTTCCTCCTCCCTAGCTCACGGCTCAAAACCCTCAATATAAACTATCCATACAATTTTTTGTTTACCACATTTCCAAGTGTTCATACATCATATTTAAGATAACATAAGAAGGTTTGAAGGTTTGGTTTAAGGTTTACAAGTGTTAAACCAAGAAGGTTCAAGATTAGGGTTTTTAAGGTGTTGTAAGCTTGGGTTTGTCATCTAAACAAGGGTTTAGATCATATTATTCATCATCATACATCATATTAAGGTTACCTAAAAACCTTAATCTCTTTACATTTGTGATTTTATGTGTATATAATGGTTATATAGTTAATCACCATCTAGGAAAAGTATTAACTTGTAAAATGGATTTTTACACTTGGAAACAGATTAAGGGTTTCTTTGGATTTAGGGTTTTCTAAGTAATGAAAGCTTGGGTATAATATCTAAACTAGGGTTTATATCTTGTTGTTCATTATCATACATCATACTAAGGTTATCTAAAAACCCTAATCTCTTTACATTTGTGATTTTATGCATATATGATGTTTGTATAGTTAATCACCATCTAGGAAACTTATTAACAAGTAAAATGGATTTTTACACTTGTTCATATAAGGTTGATGAACTTTGTTCATATGTTATATAGATGTTGAGGTGACATGTTATAATGAATGGAGTATAAGTATTATTCAAGTGTTGGTTTACCTATAAAAAGTATATATAAGTTAATGATTTAAAAAGTTACTTATTAAGTTTATAAGTAAAAGTGTTGTGAGATCTTGTTATCATGGACATTACATGGACAAGTAATGGACTAAAGGACCTAATACATATGAGACATGTGATATAATGTGTTGTAGAGGACTTGTAACAAGTGTACTAAGCTAAAAATCCTAGATACACAATAAATTTTAAACAAGAATTTACAAGTTACGCGATAATAAACGCTTTTATAAAAGGAATTTTATAAAAACTTATTTCAAACCACTTCTGTTATATAAAAATGGTTATTTTTCTCAGATAGTACATATTTTTAGGATTCCAAAACATTAAGAATCATAATTTTTAGATCAATAACGAAGGAGTTATGAATTACGCAAGTTTACGATAATAAATACTTTTATAAAAATAATTTTATAAAAGTTACTGTTCACAACAGATATATTTATTTTGAAAACATCATTAATTTGATAAAACTTTTAATTACGAGGACGTACTCGAAAGAATCACTAAAAACGGAGTTAAAACGAATAAACTACGATGTTTACAGGTTTACGATAACTAAATTTATAAAAGTCTATGAACAGTAAAAAGCACTGTTCACCAGAGGACACAAAATATGAAAATGTAATATTTTGATACATCGTCTTAATACGAGAACGTGGGCGTAAGGAACGTACAAAACGGGCTTAAAACGAGAAAGTTACGCACTATTTTATAACTTGTGCACTATTTCCTGACATGAATAGTGTTGGTTCGTTTTTAATAAAAGTTTTTGCGAAACATTTTGGAATCACTTAAATAATATTTATACTTGTTTTAAACTTTATAAATATTATTTTACAAAGGCGATTGAACTAGTTATGCGATTATACGAGTTCAAATACATGGTATTTATTTATCAAATGCGATTTAATCATTATTTCACAAATGCAATTAGATGGTGATGTAGCTATATAGAATTATATATGGTATTAGTTAATCAAAGTGCTTAGTACTCATACGACCTATAATGAATTAGGTTGCATTCGGGCGTTTTAGTGGCGCATTTTCTATTCTGTGATATATGTTGTTATTCATTCACTCGATGTGAGTTTATAGCCCCACGTTTTACTTGTTTTACATATACGTTACAACTTTTGGGGTGAAAACATGCTTGTTACTAAATTCATCTACGTGATTGATTGGAATTTATTACATGTGCATTTACAATTAATTTTACAAACTGGTCTGCATACTCAATTACTTATTTTAGGACAAAATACATTGCTTATTTCACTTATTTTTTAAAACAATGACATTACTTTACTTTTACCCAAATGATTACGGATTAGCTTAAGCGGATTGAACTGTGAATTACCTGGAGGGTGAGCGCGAATGTTATGAAATAGATTTATCCAGGTGTGACAGCCCCGTTTGGGTGATTAGCTATTACTGGAGACGAATGTTATAGCATGTCGAAGCACAACATTTACAGGAACACAAACAATTACGGTGCCTTGAATAAAGTGGCATATATATATGAGTCTACGCAGCAGTTTCATGAACTTAGAGTAATTGTAATCATTGTTTTATACACATAAGAATATTTACGTTGCCTTGAATAAAGTGGCAATACATACTTTGAATTATGGTGGTCCAACTATACATAACATTTTGTGACTATTTGGGGATTGAAATGGTCATGCATACTTTACAACTCTTTGATTTACAACACTCATACATACGTTTTGGTGACTATTTGGGGATTTAAATTGTCATGCATACTTTACAACTCTTTGATTTACAACATTCATACGTACATTTTGGGGAACATACAAGGATTGAAACAGTCATACATACTTTACAAAACTTTGGTTCAACGTTTATACTTAAACAAACCTATGAACTCACCAACTTTATGTTGACACTTTTAAGTATGTTTTTCTCAGGTTAACAAGCTACTTGACATACTTGATGTGCATTGGAGTCTAAACAATACAAGATTACTTTTCAAATGACATAGTTAGAGGTCGTTCTCTCATGACTTGAGCAATGGTATTATGAAGTAACACTCCCGGAAACATATTCCGCTGCGACCCATTTTTGGGGGTGTTACAACCTAGAATTATGTCGCTCGGTTACTATATAATAAAGTACGATCGAATGATGCGTACATCACAAAGATAGAAATCGTATAAACTACACATGTGATGAGAAATCCCCTTGCGCGACCTAGATCCTAACACTTAGTGTACTTTAGGTAATATCTTTCTTTCAAACATAAGTTGTATTACTTTATTGAAAACTTTCTATTTTCAGAAAGTTGCTACTTTCGGTAAGTCCCGTCATCTAACTATATTTATAATAATGCTTATTTATCTCGTCGTACATTCGACGGCCAAATTGGTTATTAATTAATTACTCGCATCGGAATTATATCCGAATATTTCAAAGTTACTATTTTAGAATTATCTCCGTTCATAACAATCGTTAAGTCAAAAATATTATACTCGTAATAATATTAACGTTTAATTATTTTTATAACATCCGACAAGTTTAGTATTAACCTTTTGACTTTCATAAGTCAACGTTAGACTTTGTTTGATTTTGACTTTTTATACATATATATATTATTGAATCTGACCCGCTCCAAACGACCCGTTATACCACATTTTCACGACTCGGACTCAAAAGAGATTTTATGTAAAACGAAATTCCGAACAACTTTTTAGTTTTAGCCAAGACCCGAAACTAGACAGAAAATGACCAAATTACCCCTGCAAGTTTCTGCAGGAATTAAGACATTTTTAATAAAAACGCAGACTTTGACCTTGGGTTTTGTTATAAATCTCATTAGGACACAATGTCAAAATACACTTGTTGAACACCATAAAGTTCACAAGTTGTAACAAAGAGTCCTACGCATTATCCTTGAGATCTTGCCAGAACATCCGAGTGATACTTAAGTATTCACAGTGAAGATGGAAATCCTGCTTGAGCCAACATCAAACAAGCTCTTGGTAGGTGACTTGCAAGATTCTATATGAATCAAGCTTGTGATAACTGGATATCAATTTTGGTCCAGTAAATGAATTGACGACTTAATCAGAAAGATAGTAACTATCTGATTCACTCTTACCGTGTTGTCTGCTTTGAGACGTTCCGGTAATGAGAACTAGCAAGCATGGTGAATCTAATACATCTGTGTTAGAAGATCCTACGCTTTGAGCTGGAAACCCTGTCAAGGAGATTCTTTGAATCTACCTGATCACAGGTATAGTATTTATACTATAAAACGGGAAACCGGAGGTTAATGCAACCGAAGTCAAGATGAATGACAAAGCCATATTCATCTTTTATTGCTAACTGTCTTATTTCAGGTTTAGACGACGGTGTTGCAGCCTCATTCCAGCGAAGTCGGATTCATAAACCACATGCTCATACTCAAGCTTTCAAAGTCAATCGTTCAACATCAAGATAGTTGATTCTAAACTTCCCCATCATCAAAGAGCCTCAAAGTCAATTAAAGAATCATATTTTGGGAAGATTGTTAGACTTATAATCATATATGTCAAACAAGAATGTAACAAGTATGAGCATGTTGGTCAAGAGCACAAGTTGGTCAAGAAAGTCAAATCAAGATGATTCAAGTCAAGGAGATGATGCAAGATAACGATCTCAAGAACTTAAAGTCAAAAGGATAAAGGCTCAAGATCAAGATCACAAAGCATGAATGAACAAAGCCATTACAAACAAGACAAGACCAAAACAAGGCAAAGCATAAACGTCAAAAGTCATATCTTCAACGTCATCGGTGGTACGGAGGAGTTTGAAGAAAGAGACCTCAACATTGGGGGAGATTGTTAGCCTTAATTATATTAAGTCAAACATGAATGTTATCGGTCTTACAAAGTCAAGGCAAAGCATAAACGTCAAAAGTCATATCTTCAATGTCGGCTTGGTTTGTAATCTAATATTGTCCGTGTTTTGGGCTCAAAGCTCAAGATATGCCAAGCCTGGCCCATGTAGAAAGCCCATACGCCTACTAGTTGGCATTGGGTATAAAAGGACCCTCTCCACACATGGAGAGGGTGTTGGTTACCATATTTTACATTGTAGGTGTGTGTAATCATTCCACCTCTTAGTTTTCGCTATCAAATCTTCCAATTTTTCTTTCTATCTTTCTAGCTTTTTGCTTATGGTATAGCCTTATGTTATGAAATGGATTAAGCTTTTGGGATAACAGTTTCACAAGACATACGCGATCAACTGAATGCTGAAGCTGAAGCCGTTCAGATCATTCTCACAGGGATTGATAACGCCATCTACTCCACAGTTGATGCTTGTCCGAATGCATGTGAAATGTGGAAAAGCCATTGGAAAGGTTGAAACAAGGTGAATCACTCAATGTTCAAGCTCTTGAAACCAATTTATTTCTGGGAGTTTGCGAAAGATTCACATTATGGGATGGTGAATAAACTTGAATAAATTACTCACGGTTTTTAAAGATGATGAATGAGGCTTGTCCGAAAATCAGTGTCATGTTATTTAATCATCAGGTAATGTCAGTTATATACTTCAACTACAGACCAGAATGGCAAAGGTTTTGTGACACTTGTTAAGAAGAGCCATAAGAGCTGAGATTGTCTACTATCACAAGCTTCTATGGACATTCTGAAGCAAATCAGAATGAAGTCAATATAAGATAAGAGCTGAAAGGACTAGGCAGTATGCTAAATCTACTTGTACTTGTTGCTCAACAACAACCAGTTTACCATCATGAAAACCATCCTACTTAAAACACTCAATATTCCTTCACCAGATCACAACAATCTACCAAAAACAGAGGAAAAGCAATTATTACCTCTTCTGCTCCTTAATAATGATCTAGACCTGATCGAATACTGAAGTGATGAAATGTCCAAGGACAAAGAGATTGACAAACTCATGGCTTTAATTTCTCTCTCGTTTAAGAAAATCTACAAACCTACCAACAACAACCTTCGAACTTCATCAAACTCCAGTAGAGCTAATCAAGAAAAATCAAAGTTTGATCTTTGTTTCGTGGTTAAAAGTGTTAAAGACTTGTACTTTTGGGCTTAGATCACTTCCTTGCATCATTACTAAGTGGTTTTAACATCATTTCGTAGCTTACAAGAAAGTTTGAAGATTTTTTCTTGGCTGCGTTTTGACTATCTGAAGAAGTGTTCGTCGTTGCGTTTTGATTAAGATTCATTGCGTTTTGACTAAAGTCATTGCGTTTTGATCGGAGTCATTGCGTTTTGATTCTCAAGTCATTGCGTTTTGATTCTCAAGTCGTTGCGTTTTGTATGTTGCGTTTTGTCTCCACAGGTTGCGTTTTGAAGACCATCATTGCGTTTTGACTAAACGTTACTCTGCCCAATTAATTTCTTTATTGCGTTTTGACCAAGACTCGTTGCGTTTTGACCAAGACTCGTTGCGTTTTGACCAAACATCGTTGCGTTTTGATCAAGTAGTTGCGTTTTGATTCAAGTAGTTGCGTTTTGATTCAAGTTGTTGCGTTTTGATCTCAGGTGGTATTTGACCGAATTTGGGAATCTATTAATCACCGTTTAATCAAAACATAACATCAAGACAAACAAACTTGAAGGACAAATACAAGGAACTTTGGAATTTAATTCGACTACAAGGACAACACTCAACACAACAAACACAACTAATCAAACCAACAATGCAACTTAATCATACTCAAAACTTCAATAAAATTTTTTATTTTTTTTTTTCCCCAAAAATTTTTTCCCCCACGTTCTTCAAGAATTGTGTGAAAATCCCGCAAAGATACTATATTTTTTCTCGTTTTTTAATCAAAATTTGTAAAATCCAGTGAACAGTAAAATTCATTTAAAACCACAATCAATCACTTCAAACACTTAAGATCCGATATCCATTTACAAACAACTTCATCAAAATGAGACAAATCAAATACCAATTTGCAAACTCAAATATCAAATGCTCTTCATAATGCATCAATGTAATCGGGTAGCAAATATCGTCCACCAATGTTAGCACTGGGTAATTACGTTCAGTGGAAATCCATAATCAAGAGATACATCGACACCAAACCTAACAATGAACTCATCCACTATTGTCTCCAAAATCTACCATACACGTATCAATTGGGCGTGAGAAAACATTTCCAGTTTTGCTAAAGTTAGTTCTGAAACAACTAAAGAGAGTATATGGAAACTATAAAATGTTTCACAAGACATACGGACAACTGAATCTGAAGTGAAGCCGATCAATCTACTCACAGGGAATAGATAAACGATATCATACTCCATAGTTTGATGCTGTACGAATGCATGTGAAATGTGGAAAGCCATTGAAAAGGTTGAACAAGGTGAATCAATCAATGTTCAAGATCTAGAACAATCTATATTGGGATTTTGGAAAAATCACATCACGGGAATGGTGAATACTTGATCGAATAACACACGGTATTTACAAGATGATGATTGTAGCTTGTCATGAAATCATGTCATGTTACTAATCATCAAGTGAATGTCCAGTTCTTACTTCAACTACAACCAGAATGGCAAAGGTTTGTGACACTTGTTAAGCAGAGTCAAGAGCTGAAGACTGTCTCCTATCACAAGCTTTATGACATTCTGAAGCAACACCAGAATGAAGTCAATGAGATAAGAGCTGAAAGACTAGCACGTACTGCTAATCCACTTGCACTTGTTGCTCAACAACAACCAGTTTACCATCATCAAAACCATCCTACTCAAAACACTCAATATTCCTCCACCAGATCGCAACAGTCTACCAGAAACAGAGGAAAAGCAATTGTTACCTCTTCTGCTCCTACTTATGATCCAGAACCTGCTACGGTTACTGAAGATGAGGAAATGTCAAAGGAAAAGGAGATTGACAAACTCATGGCTTTAATTTCTCTCTCGTTCAAGAAAATCTACAAACCTACCAACAACAACCTTCGAACTTCATCAAACACCAGTCGAGCTAATCAAGATAATTCTCCAAGAATCAACAGAGGAACTGGGTATGATAATCAGAGGGCAGTTAATGTTGCTGGGGCTAGGGAAAATGTAGGTACTCCGGTAGTGCAGAAGTCTGGGATTCAGTGTTATAACTGCAAGGAATATGGGCATGTATCAAGGGAATGTCAGAAACCGAAACGAGTAAAGGATGCAGCTTATCACAAGGAAAAGATGTTATTGTGTAAACAAGAGGAAGTTGGGGTTCAGTTGAATGCAGAACAAGCTGATTGGAAAGATGATACTGATGATGAGTCTGATGATCAGGAATTGGAAGCACATTATATGTACATGGCACAGATTCAAGAGGTTACTCCAGATCCAGTTGACAATTCTGGACCAATCTTTGATGATGAGCCAATGCATAAGGTACAAAACAATAATGACAACTATAATGTGTTTGCCATGGAAAATGAACATCCTGAGCAACCTGAATCTAGTAATGACATATATCTGGCGGAACATGGTGACACCAATATCACTATTGATTCATTGGATATATGTAATGATAGAGCTCAGGATGACCAGGATGAAACTGATGATCTTGATCAAGAACGTGATTTGCTTGCTTCTTTAATTCAGAAACTAAAATGTGAAATTGATGACAACAAAAACCAAAATAAATTTTTGGAATCATCAAACAAGGCTTTAGTTGATAAATTAAAAGGTGAAATTGAGGATTTCAAAACTAAAAATAAAAGTTTAGAATCATCAAATAACCATTTCAAAGAAGCAAACAATGAACTGTCTAAGACTAATCAGTTGATGTTTAAAGACCTTAAGAAGTTCCAAGCGGAACTAGATAAGTATAATGATGTGAATTATGCGTCAAAGGTGGAAATTGATTGTGCAAAAGCTAAAGGGGATTTAATGTCATACAAAATCGAATTTGAAAAGTCATCTAATGCATATACTCGAAAAATAAATGATTTAAATCAAATGATTTCGGATATGAAAAAGGAGCTTTGTGCACATCAAGAAACCATCTCCATAATGTCACAAGCAAAAGAGGCTCAGATTAAGCTTTACAAAACTCGTGAAGACAAGGAACTTGATAAAGTCATTGCTTTAGAAAACAAAGTCAAGGTTTTAAATGATATTGTATATAAAACTGGCCAATCTGTTCAAACAATGAATATGCTTAATCGTAATTGTAAAACAAGTTTTGCAAAACCTGAGTTCCTTAAGAAAGCTCAAAGAGCGAATCCTCGTCTGTATGATATAGGTTGCTATAATGATAATCTTGCGTTAATGTTAGCCCCTGATTCTGACGAAATGATTCGTCTTGAAAAAGAACGTCGATCAAAATTAAGCGATTTAATCAGACCGTTTGATTATGATCAGTTGAATAATCTTTATGATTTGTTCGTTCCACAACGGGAAAAGTCGGCTGAACAACACTATTTTCCAAAAACGTCAAAGATGAGTCATACATCTTCTAATAAGGAATTTTCCAAAGAGTCTTTTCGTAAACAAACAACTTTGTTAGAAAAACAAAGGATGAATCCTTCCTATGGGGATCAAAAGTGTAAAGCTCTAAAGAACTTTTCAAGATTAAAAAGAGTGTTGACATGATTTTTGATGGAGTGGAACGTTGCAAACAAACAATCGCCAAAAGAACATATTTTGGTAACATCGATCCTTTCATTCAAAACACAATAGAAGGAAATTTTGGCCCCCAAATTAGCAGACTCAATGCGGACTTAGAAAAATTTCACTTGTGTTTGAACGAGGAAATGGTTGCTGATTTGAGATACTTTAATTCTCTTGAACATGAAGTAGACACTCTCAAATCTCAACTGGAAACTCAAAAAACACAGTTTTTGAATGAAATCGACCGACTTTCAAGGGAATATTACTATGCTGATCACATGAATGCAATACTTGGTGTGTACACTGATCTGGATGAAGTTACTAATTTGCAATGTGATTACTTAGAAACCTGGGAAAAATGTAAACATCTTGAAAAAGAGCTTTCAAAAAGTAGAACAATGTCAAAGAGTTTTGAAGCACTTCAGAAACATGCGATTAATCTTGAACTTGATTTACAACAGTGTAAAGAAAAGATAAAAAATGACAAATCTTTCAAAGAAAATTAGTCAAATGTATTTTTGAAAAAACGTGAACAGTATTTTGAAATTCAAGACTTGAAAGCTCAATTACAAGACAAAGGAATTACAATAAGTGAGTTAAAGAAACTCATTGAAAAGATGAAAGGAAAATTTGTGGAAACTAAGTTTGAAAAATCATCGATTATTTGACAACCGAATGCTTTTAAAAGTCAAAGACAATCCATTTTAGGTAAACCAGCTATTTTTTCAGATTCTCTTGCAAAGAAAGATTTCTCAAAGTCAAAGCCAGTAGTCTACCACACAAAATTGTTGAACATGATTTTCTCAAAACCTAGTACTCTGCACAGATTTTGCCCTCAGATTATGTGCCAATTGTCAAAGAAACACAATGTGATTGCACTAGGAATGTATAAAGTGCACACAAAGCCTACTCAAACTAAAACACCCTTGTTGCATTATGACATTAGGAAAAACCTAACAAACGCGTGTATTTTCTCTAAAGGAGGTAATTCCCAATTCTAGGTTAGCAGACCACAGATTGTAGAGCGATATCAGGACAGATAAGTCATGTCTAAACAATAGTCAGGGAAGTAAAGCAAGAAGTAGAAGACACCTTGGAAGTTTATGTTTTCAAAATTATAAACACATCTGTCAACTGCGTTATATTGACAGTTGAATTGCTAAGGACCTCAGAATGTTACTTTGTATGTGTTACTTGGGGAAAGTTGTGTGCTGAATGACAATCTTGGATTTTTGTGTTCTACTTTTATATCAATGGCATGGAATCTCGGACTAGGACAACCAATGGTTGAGCCTGTTTAGTGCTAGAGAATCCCAAGATATGTGAACCAATCTGTTGCCACTATTCAGTAAAAAAACCGTTGCAACAGGGACTCCATGTCAAGAATCTAGAAACATAACTAGGAAGTTTATATCGAGCAGTTAGTTAAGACATGCATTGTTGGTGGTATCCTAAGTATATCTCCATCTGGATATAATTGGAAATAAGTCTCAAAAAGGCATTGTTTAAACCCGAACTTTAGCACTGCCTCTAGGAATGCATCTCGAAGAACTGCTAATATTTTGGAAAACATAAGACTACCTAGGTTTCACTGTGTCCAATACTTTATTGTTTCTAATTCTTTTGCAGCTCGTAGAGATCATTCTATTCATCGTCGACTCTGGGTGCTCAAAGCACATGACCGGAAATCTCAAACTTTTAACTAATTTTATGGAGAAATTTCTGGGAACGGTGAAGTTTGGAAATGATCAAATTGCACCAATTCTTGGCTATGGAGATTTGGTTCAAGGAACAATTACTATCAAAAGGGTTTATTACGTCGAAGGGCTTATATACAATTGTGTTCTTCCCGTTGGTCAATTCTATGATGCGGATTTGGAGTTGCTTTCGGATAGTCCTACGTTGCCATTACCGTGATTTGAAGGAAATGATCTTTCAAAGGTTATCGTGGCACAAATTAGTATTCATTACTCTTCTAGACTCAAACAAACTCACCAATACAATTTGCTTAATAGCTAAGCAACATCGTCTCAAGCAAGGTTATGGCATCGTCGTCTTATCTCATTTAAACTTCGACTCCATCTACACTTGCTTTCAAATAATAATTTTGTAAAAGGGCTTTCCAAAGCTAAAATTCATCAAAGATCATCTGTGTTCTTCTTGTGAGCTGGGGAAAGCAAAAGGAATGTCTTTTCACACTAAGACTACCTCGAGCTCAAAAAGACGGTTCAAACTTCTTTATAATACTTGGACTTATGTGGTCTACATGCGGGTAAGAAGCATTAAAGGAAGAAATTGTTCTTGTAAATTGTTGATGACTACTCCCGATATACATTGGACTCACTTCTTGAGGTCCAAAGACGAAAACACCTTAGAGTCTCATTTAATTTCCTCACACTTGTCCAAAGAGCGGACTTCATGCTTAAAACTGTTAACTTGTAAATTCCTCGACATGACGAAAATACTTACCCATTATCTTAAATGCTCGAAAAACCTCTGTTAACTTCTTTCACATCTTTGGTTCTCTTTGCTACATCGTCAGATATGGTGAAAATCTTGTTAAAATTAGGAAAAAGGTGATGATGTATTTTTGTTGGGTATTCTTACTCAGTCAATGGCTTACAGGGTATTTAACAAGAGAAAAGAATGATAGTTGAAACAATTATGTTATACTTTGACGAATTACCTACAGAATGGCATCAGATCACGTCAGTTATGACCCGTGTCTAAATGTTCAACAACGGTACTTGATCAAGCAGTTTTAAGTCCCGGTCCACAAAGTCAAGAAAATGTTCCTCATGTTGCTAAGACAAGAACAACGTCAAATGAGATGGATTAGCTATATAGTACGATGTTCAGGTGAATTACTCAAAGGAAATTCTCATATTGTGTCAATGTCTTCCGCCAGTGCATGATGCTGATATCCCGAAAAACAAGTCAACTATCTACACAACTCACACTTCTACAAATAAACTAAGTTGCAGATCACCTCCATTGCACATTCATTCAACACATCAAACTCCAACTCAAGTATAAACTGTCACTACACTGAGATACTTTCCTCATACAGAAAATGGCATAATTTGACGACGATTGAAATTTATCAACATTTTTAGTAACACCTGTCTATAAGAACAAGGGGAGACATCATCTCGTTTTTTTTTTTTTTTTTTTTCATGTTGCATTCATCAAACATGCATACTTTCTATAACACTTCCTTCTGCAACCAAGGTTGGACAAAAGTTCATCCATTGAACAAGTCATTGGAAATCTTTCAATTTAGTTGAACAAGACGTCAGCTAGAAACAGAATGGCGGATGTGTATGTTTCGGCACTCACCGTGAGTCGAACTGAACCAAAGAACATCAAAGAAGCCATGGCTGATTCTGCATGGATTGAATCAATGCAGGAAGAACTTCATCAGTTTGATCGACTAGATGTATGGGAATTAGTCGACAGACCACTTTGCAAAAATGTCATTAACTTAAAGTGGCTTTGGAAAAACAAACGTGATGAGGAAAATACTGTTATTCGCAACAAATCTCGTCTTGTAGCTAAGGGATATGCTCAAAAGGAAGGAATTGATTTCGAAGAGTCATTTGCACCAGTTGCTCGGTTGGAAGCTGTACGGTTGTTCATTGCGTATGCTGCACACAAATCATTTACAGTGTACCAAATGGACGTTAAAACAGCATTTCTTTACGGACCTCTGAAGGAAGAAGTGTACGTGAACAACCCAGAGGAATTTGTTGACCCAATATCCCCTGACAAAGTTTACCGTCTGAAGAAAGCATTATATGGTCTCAAACAAGCACCAAGAGCGTTGTATGATGAACTCTCCAGCTTCATGGTATCTAAAGGATTCTCAAAAGGTTCTATTGATCTAACTCTGTTCATAACTAAACATGGGGAAGACATATTGCTTGTGCAAATTTACGTTTTGATATAATTTTTGGTTCTCGAACCCAAATTTTCATAACGATTTGGATAAACTAATGCATAGCAAGTTTGTTATGTCTATGATGGGGGTGCTAAAATTTCTTTTTAGGAATTAGATCCACATTACTCGTGGTATCTGTATTTATAAACCAAGCTAAGTTGCTAAGAGATACTTTAATAAACATGTATGACCTCATGTGATAGCATTGGTACTCCAATGGCTACAAAACACCTTGATGCTGACTTGAGTGGTACTCCGGTCGACCAAACAAAATATCGTAGTATGGTCGGAGCACTCATGTACCTAACAACAAGTAGACTAGATATTGTACATGCAACATGTTATTGTGCCCGCTATTATCAAGGGAAACCGACTGAGAACATCTCATGCGGTTAATCGGATCTTTTCGGTACCTTAAAAGACTCCATCTAACATGGTGTCTTTGGTTCCAAAGGACACCGTGTTTTTTAAAACTAACATGCTTTTTCAATTTCAAGATCACGCGGGCTGTCTCGTTTTCACGTTAAGAGTACATCTGGTGGCATACAATTATAGGGTGGGTGATAAGTTAGTCAGCTGTCATCCAAAAGCATGACTGCACCTCAATTCTTCAGAGAAGACGAGTATGGTGTCTTTAATCTGCGTGCTGCGCACAAGTTCTTAGGTGACAACTCAGGTCTAAGAGTATGGCTTCCACTTTTGATTAAAACTACCTATGTATTGTTGACTCAAAAGCAGCATAGCCATCTCAGCAATTCCAGTCCAGCATTCCGTACCAAGACATCGAGTCAGATATCACTTCATAACAGAGAAACAGGCTGAAAAGGGTATTGTTGAATTATTCTTTGTCGGAATGAATACCAGTTAGCTGACTTGTTTACTAAAGCTTTATCGGAAGATGGTTTTAAGTATCTTGTCAGACGACTCTGGTATGAGATGTTTGACTCCAGATGAACGGGGGTTCATGGCATTGAATTGCTTGATCCATTAACATCAATTGTAAATATTTTTATTCCGCTTTATTTTTGATTTTTTTTGAAATTTTGAAAAAGAAAATAGAAAAATATAAAACCTAGAAAAACAAAATATAAAATCAGAAAAAAAATTCAAAAATACCAAAAAGAATCTTCTCGACATGTCTCTTGGAATCGATAACATTTACGTACCTAGAAATGTTGATTAACATCGACACGGGCGTGTAAATGAAGTTCGAACAGGAGTTTTAAATGCTTTCAAAACATGTCATTTCTAAATTTTTTTTCTCATGACTTATGTACATTTCAGTGCATAACTCGGTCCCGAATGTAATAGGGAAGTGTACGCTTCAGTGCGCTTACTCTAAAATAGAAGAGAAGTCTTCTATCATGTTTTTAAAATCGTTGAACACAATTTTTCAAAAAGAACTTTCAATGTCAAATTGTCTACAATATAATTTGTGGTATTTTTCCATAAAAAGTGGTATTTGTTAAAATTGTGTGTTCAACACTCCCTTCCTCAAATAAGTTTTAAAGAATTGTAGTACGTAGAATGTCATTTTATGTGAATCAATTTCTGAGGGGGAGCTTTTTAAAACAAAGCCTTTTAATGTGTTGGATACATCTCATAAATGTTAATTTTATGTATCCAAACACATCTTGTGAAATTAAAATGTGGAAACTTAATGTCAATTAATAATATACATTGTTCACTAAGGCATCTCACTCCGTCTTCAACATTTTGTGGTGTCATATCAATTTTTCATTTCAATGTCAAGTTTTAATAAATATTGGTATCCCACATATACTGTTGAAGGGGAGCTATCTGGAAAATAAATTCATGCAATATCGTGGTATAATTTTTCTCCCCATGGAATTTTTCATGTCAAATTTTAATCAATTGGTATTTCAAATACTAAGTGTTTTATTATTTAAAATAAGGGGAGAAAATATGATTAAAATATGATATAGAAGAATGTGATCTTTAAGACTCTAAGTGCAACTCTTTCCTTCATGTGCTAAACAATTTCGAATCTCGGAGCACATGTGTAGGGGGAGTACTTGAAAATAAAAATGTCAGAAAATGGTTTTAAGGTTCGATCTCATATCCAACAACCTATTAATTTCACAACGATTCTGAAGTCATAAGGTGGTTAGGTTAGGAATAAGTCATATGATCCAACCAGAACCGGAGGGATCTACCCAAGGACAATCCATAGTTAGAAATAGCAGTCCTTAGGTATGATTGGAGAAGAATGAAATGGATAATACTGTGAATAAGGGTGAAATGCCGACTAAGATTGATGATAACACATGGAAACATCCAACATGGTGTAGTAATGACGTTTGTAAGCATTGAAGGGGTTGAAGAAATAAAAAAGAAATGTATGGATAAAGGGTGAATAACAGCAGATCTTTCAAGACAACTTAGGCAGAAACCGGGTCAATACATAATCTATCAAAATCACAAAGATGATTGTTGATATTGAAGAAAGTCATCATGGACCCAGTGATGCAATGCACAACCCTTCCCAGCCATTTGGGTTTCTCTCAAAAGAAACTTGTCTCATTTGTCACGGAGATACACACGTTATCTATTGACATCTCACTCTGAGATTGTTAATATTGAATAGGTGGCAGTCTGCTCCAGCCTCCGATTACTAAAACCAAAAGTGCACAAATCGAGTCTAGAGCCAAGAAGAGATCAAATTATAAATCTCATTAGGACACAGAATGTTCTCAAAATATCTTGGTGAACCCATATAAAGTTCTACAGGTTGTACAAAGAGTCCTTTAAGGCATTTATCTTGAGATCTTTTACAAGGAACTGTCTGAGTGATACTTAAGTATTTTGACAGTGAGATGGAAATTTCTGTGCTTGAGCCAACATCAAACAAGCTCTTGGTAGGTGACTTGCAAGATTCTATATGAATCAAGCTTGTGATAACTGGATATCAATTTTGGTCTAGTAAATGAATTGACGACTTAATCAGAAAGATAGTAACTATCTGATTCACTCTTACTGTGTTGTCTGCTTTGAGACGTTCCGGTAATGAGAACTAGCAAGCATGGTGAATCTAATACATCTGTGTTATAGATCCTACGCTCTTGAGCTGGAAACCTGTCAAGGAAGATGTCTTTGAATCTACCTGATCACAGGTATAGTATTTATACTATAAAACGGGAAAACACCGGAGGTTAATGCAACCAAAGTCAAGATGAATGACAAAGCCTATATCATCTTATTTATACTATAAAACGAGAAACCGGAGGTTAATGCAACCGAAGTCAAGATGAATGACAAAGCCATATTCATCTTTTATGGCTAACTGTCTTATTTCATGTTTAGACGACGGTGTTGCAGCCTCATTCCAGCGAAGTCAGATTCATAAATCACATGCTCATACTCATTCTTTCAAAGTCAATCGTTCAACATCAAGATAGTTGATTCTAAACTTCCCCACAATCAAAGAGCCTTAAAGTCAAATAAAGAATAGTCTATTTGGGGAAGATTGTTAGACTTATAATTATATATGTCAAACAAGAATGTAACAAGTATGAGCATGTTGGTCAAGAGCATAAGTAGATCAAGGAAGTCAAATCAAGATGATTCAAGTCAAGGAGATGATGCAAGATAACGATCTCAAGAACTCAAAGTCAAATCATAAAGCATGAATGAATAAAGCCATTACAAACAAGATAAGACCAAAACAAAGCAAACTCCTACAAGAATGTTATCGGTGGTACGGAGGAATTTGAAGAAAGAGACCTCAACATTGGGGGAGATTGTTAGCCTTAATTATATTAAGTCAAACAAGAATGTTATCGGTCTTATAAAGTCAAATTGGGTCTAGTAAAGTAATAGGCTAGTCAGGTTTAACGGGCTTGGACTGTAATCTAATATTGTTTGTGTTTCGGGCTCAAAGCCAAAGATAAGCCAAGCCCGACCCAAGTTAGAAAGCCCACATGCCACTTATGGCTCAAGGGTATAAAAGAAACCCTCTCTACACATGGAGGGGGTGTTGGTTACACATTTCTCACTTGTAATCCACCACTTTCTCTCTCTAATCTAATATTCCAAGTTTCCTTTTTTCTTCTTTTCTTTTCTTCTTATTGCCGGCTCACATAGAGCTTATTCGAGTTTGCTTATTAGTTGTGAAAGGATTTTATAAGACTAACACTTATGGTGATAATCAAATATGATACGTAGCTTATTAGCTTATTTTTAAGCTTAATATATATATATATATATTGGAGCTTGTGGGCTCACAGCCTAATAAGCATCAACAAGTCGTGGCTTATTGATGGCTTATTATGGTCCGAATTATTTGGTTACTTATAATATTGGACTTATATTTACTAATGGGCCTTGGTTTTGGGCTTAGAACGTATATTGGATATATAAAAACCTTAATGGACCCTTATTGGGCCTTAAAGCCCAATAAGCTTTAAATTGTCGTTTTAAGGATTTTGGCGAACTTTTAAAAAGTGAAATGTGATTATGAAATTTATTTGAAGGTCATTTTAGGGAAATATGACTTGGAAAACGTGGCGAAATACGATTTTGAGGTTTTTGTCGAAAAGTGGTTAAATTGTGAAAAGTGTTTGAAATTAAGGTTTAAAAACCTTGTAAACGTTGCATAAATATACGGGTCATGTCGAAATTTCGTGAAAAGTCTATACTTAGAAATTTTACTTAAAACGTGATTTTCTAATTTAATAATAAAATATTGTTATTTTATTATTTTAATACGTCGACTAAAAGACGAAAAATATAATTTTTCTCGAAACTTTTCTAAAATATTTAACGAACTTAAACGTTCTATTTCGTATAGTATAAATAATATATTTATGGTAACTAAGTGTACCGAATGGACTTATCGAAATATATTTATAATTATTTATTATAAATATTTACTTATATTATTTATCTATTTTGCTAAATAGTATAAGTATATTGTACTAAGATATGGGTTTGATATGGTGTCTTTTGGAGTTAATTCGTCAACCATCACACCACTAAGACGTTTAAGATAACCGTACAACAAGCGTCTAACCTCTATGCATCAACCTGAAAAACTGTTTTGGTAATGAATGATAAAATAGGACATTAACTGGACTAGGTCGTGTGCGGACATCGTTGCATTTGCTTGTGTGATAGTGAGTTTGCTGCTGGAGACAGTTGCTTGAGGTGAGTTCTCGTAGCCCCTCTTTTTAAATCTTTTTTGTTAGAGGAAAATGATACTCAAATGTGTTTTGAAATGTTTTTCTGATCTGTGCAAAATGTGGTTTTGTTTTGGGACAATTTATGTGCTTATGACTGCTATGTGAATATTATGTGTTACATGATTATTTGGATCGGAAGGGTACGCCTATCCCAGTCTCTGTGTGGTTATTGGATCGGCGGGGTACGCCTACCCTAGTATGTGTGAGGTCCTGCCCTAATATAGTGCTTCAGCTGGTAGGCCCTTTTAGGTGCGTAAGTGACATATTGGAGTTGCGGCTCCAAGAGCATTGGTGTATGCTGGTTTGGTGACTAGCGGGGATGCTAGGTCATCATACATGATTAGCGGGGATGCTAAGTCATAGGTTTGTTTGCATATATTCACTGTCATATTGCATAATTGTCCAACTGTTTAAATGATTGGCACAGCAACTGGGTTTAAGGTCAAACCTACGAGCTCACCAACATTATTATTGACATTTTCGAGTATCATTTTTAAGTTAAGTTAATGATCGTTAAAGTTGTGGTGCATGTAGCAGATTTTTAAAGAATTTCATTTGATGTATGTTATGGATTTGGTTTCTTAAGGATTGAAGTTAAGTTTGTATGGACCCCTGCGTGGGCTTATGGTTGTAATAATTAGCGACTATGTGATGTGTTCTTGGATGGGACATCACTCAAGGTTATTTTGAGGTTGATAGTCAACATGACACTTTCATTTATGCATTTTAGTTTTCTCTATTATGTATCTTGTGTTATGATTGATCATTATGTTGCATTCTAGTGTTTTCGCCACTGACAGGGTATGACAGGAGATCAGAATGAATAGCAAATCAAAAGCAGAACAAGCCTTTTAAGTTTGACAAAATGGGAACTAGATCAACTCCTGAAAAGGCATTTGCAGTATCTGAATCTAATTATGACCACTCTTTAGTTTTAACTCTGTTATAAGTATTTGTAATGTATGTTTATGAACTAAAACAATCTGCATGTTTCATGGGTGTTTTCTTTTGGACAGTAATGCTGGACAAAACCATGTGGGCACAACTTTTGTGTTTTCTTTTGTAAAAGTACTTTGAAGTGGCTTTAACCCCCTTGATTTATGGAAATGCAGTTAATTAGTATTAAAATTTGTATTTGTTTTTTGTTATATTCCAATCCATGTGTTTATGCCTAGAAATGTGCAGTCCATGTCTTTAATTCTAGAAATGTGCAGACCGTGTGTTTATGTATAAACATGCTGCAAGATAGGTTTATGTGTGCAGTCAAGTGCAAACCAAACCATCCTCTGTTTATGTGTGCAGACATGATTTGTTTAGTGCAGTCTTTGTTTTGTATAAAAGTAGATTAAAGAAGATAACAAGTTGTCACACCCCCAAACGGGGCCTGGATAAAATACGTGTCCGAAGGCGTGACGTCATCATATTTTCCCTTTTTGTGGTCTGAATATTTCATTAATAGTCCTTTGACTATTTGACTTTTGTCAGTTTATTCAGATTTTGTACCGTGTTGACGGTGGTGATTTTAATGAGATATGTGATGATTTGAGTTTTATTGTGATTAATAATCCATTTTGGAAGGTATTATTGTGTTATGTGTAATCCGGGTGGTTTGACCCGTGAAATTTAAGAAATGCCGAAAAACGAGTCTGACACGTCCGTTAATGTCCAAATAAGTTTTGAAGGGTAAAGTGAATATATGTCGTGTAAATACTCTAGGTTAATAGAAAAGTATTTTTAAAGTGAATAAAAATGCTATTTAACATTGGGGTAAATTTTACGGTTGAGTTTTACGAGTATTTAAGTGATACCGACACGAAAAGAAAGGCCCAGGACTCCCTTGGATCCCATGGCCGGTCATAGCAAGAAAAGAGAGACAAGGAGGCTTATTTTTAGCTCCTTTATCTAAAGTTGTAGACTTAAGATGCCATTTTTCCCAAAAATCCTTATCATTTCATATTAAAAAAAACACACACCTAAGAGAGTGTGTGTGTGTGTTCGTCTGTACCTACAACAACACAAACACATAAATTTTTGAATTTTGATCAAGAAAACATGAAGACATAAATATTTGGGGTTGATTCTAATTTAGTGTTTAGGTTAATGCATTTAAAAATCAACGTTTGGGTTGTCCGGTTCGTGTCGAAATTTCAAATTTGAAGATTTCTAGTACAGTTTTTCAAATTTAATTTTTGTTTGTCTTTGGGGTTGGCCTTTTAGTTGTGACAGTTGATCGTTGTGAAATCAATTTTGGAAGCGAAAGGAGAAAATAAGGGTGCTTGGTTGTTGTATGATTAAAAAGGAAAAGAGGGTTTTGTAGTTGGTGGATGTTGTGGTCGTGGATGGTTGTATAATATATGATGCTGAAATGCTTATTTTTTTCTGTAGTTGTATGGCTTAGTCGGCTTATTTTTAAAGCTATTTTTGGCTTATTTGGGCTTATTAGGCACGACGGGTTCCCAAAATCACTAGGAAAGTAATTTTGAATATTTTTGTGTTATGGCGTATGTTGTGGACTATTTTTGAGGCGTATGTTAGTAACCAAATGTGATATGTAGCTTATTAGCTTATTTTAAAGCTTAATATCGATATTTTGGAGTTTATGGATCACGGCCAATTAAGTCTATATGAGCCGCGGACTTAAATAGGAGGGTTATTGTGGTCCGGATTATTTCTAACATATAAGTATTTAACTTATAATATGTAAATGCGACCTAGGGTTTTGACTTAAATAGTATCTTTGGATTAGCTATGTCCCTATGGACCCTTGTTGGGCTTTGATAGGTGTAAAATACACATATCTGTTTTTACTTCAAAAAGCCCAAATAAGCCCAAAACACAGTGAAAATGGCAAAATATGCTTGGTTTGTGTTTGTATGTGTGCAGGTACGGATATATAAAAAATCACATGAAAACCATCTGAAACAAGCAAACACGAACACGAGAACGGAAGAGCGTGCAAGACGAAGCCAACGTCAAATAAGTCAAACCTAGTCAACAAAAGTCAACCACTAGAAGACAAAAACTTAAAATGTTTCAGATCAACCCTCCAAGTTTCAGAAAGTTACCATATTGGTCCCTAATTCTTATTGGGCCCTTAAACCCTAAAAACTATACCCGAAAACCTTTAAACCAAAAACCAAGTCCAAGCCCACAACAAAAGCCCGACCCCTAGCCTAATCCCCCTTTTATAAAACCACAAGGGCCATTCATGCCATTTTTAAAAGTCCTTTTAATACTACAAATGAGATAAACAAAGACAGGGACTTAAAATGTCAAATGGCCAAAGTTTAAATTCTATTTACCTCGTTTCAGTTATAAAAAGGGCGCCAAAGGTGTGTAACTATTCACCCGTCTTCTCCAATCTACCCACAGTCAAAATTAAGGGGCAAACGCAAATTAAGGGGTGACTAAGACAATTCAAGTGTAGTAGTACAAGATGGCAGGGTTAAATTAGTCACTCAAGCTTTTCATTAACCAATCTCATCAAGGAAGCACACGTGAAATTGAGGAAAAGTACAAGAGATGATGGGTTTTTACACTGGATATACACTCAAAAGAAACACAAGTGTCTCAATCACGGATTGCCACGCTGGCAATCCGTGTGAGATAGTTTGTGATCCAAGGGCTACTATTCACTTTCCAATGATTGAAGAAATGGAAGGTACGGATTGAAAGGAGCGTGTTGATCAAGGCACAGCCTAGAAGCTTCCCTGGATTGCTATAAATAGGACTCACTTTCACACACATGAATAGTTTTTTTTCACCTTTTAAATTTTCTAGTTTTTTTAGCTTAAATTTTAGTTAATTTCAGTTTAAGCCATTTGTAATTTTCCTTTCAGAAATGTAATGAAGCTTTTTAGTTTAATGAAATTAAGTTTTTCTGTCATCATTCTCTATTTAAAACTCATAAACTCTTTTACTTAAGACACTTTTACTTATAAGCTCTATAGCTCTCTCAAGTCTATAAGCTTGAGATAGAGCTTGTGTAATCAAGTTTTAATCCCTACTTAAGCCTTAAAATCAGAATTAACTAGCTTACCTTGAACTTATTGGAATTTGGCTTATGGAAGGGGAGTCAATTGTGGAAGGACTCTCAAGGACTTATACTGGCTTATTTCTAATAAGCCAGAGCTAGTAGATAAGCTCTAAGAGCATGATAAACTTCTGTTAAGTGAAGCTACTTGTAAGTTTGCTTTTAAATTCCTTTGTCTTTAATTTTAGTTAATTGCTAATATTGATTATTAGTTTAGATTTGGGCCTAGTTGCTTATTAAGTGCATATTGTTTTTTAGCTGCTATATTTGAGTTTAATATGTAATTAGTGCTTATCCATCACCTGTTTTTAGCTTAACTATTTTAATTATAGTAGTTTCATTCTTGCTTTAAAAATCCATATAATAAAAACCCTATAATATAGCTTAAGTAGTTTACTTATTGTTATGACGTATTTGAAAGCTTAGGAATTGCTTATTTAGTGGTTATTATGCTGTATAATATCTGGTTTCTAAAAAAGTGTTTACTAGTTTTCAAATCCATTAGTTTTTTTCAATCTGTCATTGAACTAAAAGGGGTGTTTGGAATAAGGCTTGTTGACCTTTTAAAGTCAAAATGACTTGTGCAATTTGTGTGGGTTAGTTTTGTTATCAGTTTAGACTAGTAGTGATTCAGTTTTGAAGTTGGTTTTATTTTGATAAAAAAAGTTATGGCTTAATTTTGGTGTGCGTGCACCAGGGATTTGTTGTTTTTATTTGTTTGCTTTATATTGATTTTAAGCTTTGTGAGCTTGAGAGTTGTTAGTGTTAAGTTCAGTCACACTCATTGAGTGTATCAAGGGCAGAAGAAACCACTTTGGTTGCCTGCAACTTTGATTTGAATTCCTTGGTCAAATGCATCAGCAGTAGTAACCAAAGTTACTACTGCTGATCTTTTAGTCTAATTTTAAGCTAGTTATTCTAGGATCTTGGGTTATTTTTGTAGCTTATTGTTTTCAAGTTGTTTAATATAGGACTAAAAACCAGTTTTTAATTTCAGCTTATTTAGCTAATTTAATTTAAATTTAAGATTCTTAGCTTATAAAGTTAGGTTTTTCAGTGGTAAATTCATAGTTCATAAGTAGTTAATTAAGTCTGCTTAAGCTCATAGTCAGTGGAAGCTTATTAAGCCTTTTAGCTTGTTTAAATTTTTAGCTCTTTGAGTCATAGTCTGAGTTAGCTACTTTCATCATCAATTTCAGTTAGCTTTTAGTGTTTCTATGTTATAGTGCCTTATCATTGTTTAGTTAATTATACATTATTGCTTTTAGAAACATGTTTTATAGTTTGAAATTGAGCTTATTTTGAGCTTAATACATATGTCTAAGTGAAATCAGGCTTTCAAGGCTCATAAAGCCATGGTTTCTGGAACAAGTCTATAAATAAGCTGTTTCAGAGCTCATTTGTCATTTTTAGACTAAAAGCGAAGTTTTAAAGTTGTTTAAAATCAGGTTTTTAATAAGTTCCAATATTCAGTTTTGTTAAAAATCAAAAATAAAAAATAAGCAAAAAGGGGGTTTGCCTGCGCACAACACCCACGGTCCTCCCACACACATTACATATACGTGTGAAAACCAAGTCTGCTATATTGCTCATCCGTGAGCTATTGTACACATTTCATATTTACCTTTTGTTTGGGCCTTAAGCCTATAAAGCCACTTCGAGCTGTTTAAGCTTATTTAGGGGCTTATCCGTTTAGCTTTTTAGACTTTTCTTATTTTTCTTATAGCTGTTAGGATTTATGATTTATCCTGAATTTTTCTTATTTTTCCATTTAGTATATTATTTTAAATCATTTTTCTTAAGTTTTAATTTTCGAAAAGTCTTTAAAAATAGAAAAAAGTTTCATAAAATTTCAAAAAATTAGTTTTTAGTTTTATAAAAATTACCTTTAGGTTTACATTCAGTAAAATCATTTTTACACCTTTTTAGATTTTAATTTTCATTTTTGAGCTTTTAATTTTAAGTTTAAAAATAGGATTTTAATTTTAAAAATAGTTAAAAATAGTTTTTGTGTTTTTATGTTATTTTAGACTTTTCTAAGTTTAAAAATTTTTTTTCCCAAATTTTAGGACTTAATTTGCTATTTTTTAGGATTTAATTATATTAAATTAGTTTTTAAATCATAATAAATAAAAAATAATCAAAAAAATGTTTTTCTTTTTCTTAAAATTTTCTTTTGTCCTAATTTAGGATTAGAAATTTAGTTTAAATTTTTAGGAGTTAAATTTAGTGAACTTGACTTATCTTGTCGCGTTTTATTGTTTCCGTTACTGTTAGTGTTTAATTGTTTTTAATAGAAAACCCAATCAATCTTCGAACCCATTCAAATCAATATCCAATATCAAGCGAGGTTTCAATTTTTCAAATCGTTGATAAAACGACCTGGAAAATCATACTTTCCGGAAAACATACGTATATTATATATTATATATATCTTTTAAGTTACATATAAGTATATACTTATATATGTAAACGGACTTTGGTTTTGGACTTAAATAGTATTTTAGACTTATATATGTCCTAATGGACCCTTGTTGGGCCTTAAGGCCCAATAAGCGATATGTAGTAGTTATGAGAATTTTGATGGACTTTTAAAAGTGGAAATGTATTTACGAAGTGATATTGAACGATATTTTGAGAAAAACGTGTTGGTAAGCGTTAACGATTGATATTTTAAAATTTTGTCAAAAAGTGTCGAAGTTGTGAAAAATATTGAAAATAATGTTTAAAACCTTGGAAAACGTTGTATAAACGTACGAGTCATGTCAAAATTTCATAAAAAGTTTATACTTAGAGAATTTCTTAAAAACCTGATTTTTGATTTTAAATAGTAAAATAATATTTAATCATTTTATTTTATTTATTTAATAAATTCACTAAAAGACAAAAAATATATTTTTTTTCTCGAAACTTCTCTAAAGTGTTTATTATGAGTAAACGTTTCATTTTCAACCGTATAATGATTATTTTGAAGTGACTAAGGTGTACCGAATGGACTTGTCGAGATATATTTATAATTAATAATTATAAATATTTACTATATTACTTAAATATTTACGCTAAATAGTATAAGTATGTATTATCAATGAATGAGACTGATATAATTGTGGAGTTAAGTCGTCAACCATCACACCACTAAATCGTTTTGAGTAATTGTACAACGCGTCTAAACTCTATGCATCAAACGTGAAGATTGTTTTAGAATTGGATGATTAAATTTGGACATTAACTGGACTAGGTCGTGTGCGGGCGTCGTTGCATTTGCTTGTGTGATTAAGAGTGATTGCTAAAGACTTGTTTGAGGTGAGTTCTCGTAGCCCCACTTTTTACTGGTTTTTCTGTTGGGGGAAAATGATGCTCAAATGTGTTTTGAAATGTTTTGAATTGATCTGTGCGAAATATGGTTTTGTTTTGGGGACAAGATATGTGCTTATGACTGCTATGTGAATATTATATGTTGTATGATTGTTTGGATAGGATGGGTAAGCCTACCTAGTATTTGTGATATTATTAGATCAGATGGGTACGCCTACCCAGTATTTGTGTGATTATTGGAGCGGATGGGTACGCCTACCCAGGTTTGTGTGTGGTCCTGCTCTAATTTTAGTGCTCCAGCTGGTAGGCCCTTTATATGCGTAAGTGACATATGGTTATCGATTAGCGGTGATGCTAAGGTTGTTTGCATTTATTCACTGTCATATAGCACTATTGTCCACTGTTGAAATATTGGCACAGCTTTTGGGTTTAAGGTCAAACCTACGAGCTCACCAACATTATTGTTGATGTTTTCGAGTATCATCTTCAGGTGAAGTGAAAGAAGAGTAGTTTGGTGATTGATAGCAGACTTATAAGTATCCCATGTGGAATTTCGTTTGAATTCTTGCTTGGTTATTGTTTTGATTATAGTTTTTGGATGTTTTGGATTAAGTTTGGATTATGGTCTCCTGTGAGGGCATTGGAATAATTGTATGAGATTGTGGATTTTAGTTGCGATTTGGGACATCACTTGAGTGTGTTCATGGTTGATGGTCTTCATAGCACTTGGAGTTTATGCAATGTAGTTTTCTCTATTTTGTATCTTGTGTTATGCTTGATCATTATGTTGCCTTCCCGAGTTTCTGCCATTATCGAGGTGTGACAGATTGGTAATCAGAGCCAAGGTTATAGAGAACTAGGTGGTTTGGCCTAGACTATAACCTAAGATCCGTCGTTTAGTTGTGTATAGGATCTATGTGCGCGGTGTTCCGCTTCTGTGTGCCTTTGTGTGTTCGCGGCTTGGTGCCTTAGTTATGTCAGTCATTAAAATGGGTGGGCTCAACATTGAATATGAATGGGAAAGGATGCGAATATAAGTACGGTGGCCAACGTAGTTATAAGCGTACCACAACTCACTCATACATGATAATGTTGTTAACATAAATCGATGTTGGCACCGTAGGGTGGTGTTATGTGTATATCTATATATATATAGTAAGATATTCTCTCTCTCTCTCTATATATATATATATATCTATATATATATATATATATATATATATATATATGCGAGTATTCCTACTTATCTAACGTTGCCCATGTTCTCCCTCGTATAGATAATGCTGCCAAAAATGAGGACCCGAAGTGCTGGCCGGCCTACTGCCGAATCATTAGGAGGGGGAACAGGTAAACAGGTTGGTAGAGGTGGAAGGGGTAGAAGAACTAGGAAAGGTAATGATGAGCATGTTGAGGATTTGAATGGTCAAGGAAATGACCAAGGTTTGGAACTAATAGGGGTGTAAATGGAGTCAATGAAATGTAGAGGGAGCCAATGGGGGTGTACCCGACTTCTCAACGATCATTGCCCAGCAATTGCAGAACTACTTACCTGCCATGTTGGCTCAGGTTAGTAATCGAGGAAATGTTAAAAATCAGAATGGTAATGTGGTTAATGAGAACGTTCAGAAGAACGTTGGGAATGTGATAGTGAATGGCAACCGGGTAGGTTGTTCAAATAAGGAGTTCTTAGCTTGTAACCCTAAGGAATATGATGGTAAGGGAGGTGATGTAGTTCTTACTCGTTGGATTGAGAAAATGGAGTTTGTGCATGATATGAGTGGTTGTAGTATTGACCAAAAAGTGAAATACACTGCTGGTTCATTTGTGGGTAAGGCTTTAACGTGGTGGAACTCTCAGATCCGCACGCTAAGCCGGGAAGTTGCTGTTAGTATGTCATGGAATGACTTTAAGTTTATGATGATACAAGAGTTTTGTCCTAGTCATGAGATGCAAAAGTTGGAATCTGAGTTGTGGAATCACGCCATGGTTGGGGCTGGCCATGCTGCGTATACTGATAGGTTTCATGAGTTGGCTAGGTTAGTTCCACATTTGGTAACTCCTGAGAGTAGGATGATTGAAAGGTATGTGTATGGCCTTGCTCCACAAATCCGTGGGATGGTGGCAGCAACGGAGCCAAAGACTATACAAAAGGCGGTGCAGATTTCTGGTGCACTGATCGATGAGGCTGTTAGGAATGGATCAATTAAGAAGGTTGAGAAAAGAGGAAATATGGGGGAACCTAGCAAGGATAGGAGTGGAAGGGATGATAATAAGAGGACTAGGACTGGGAATGTTTTTGCTACCACTGTAAACCCTGTAGGAAGAGAGAATACGGGTACTTGGCCCAAGTGTACCACCTACAACTCCTACCATGTACCCGGTGGACCTTGTCGCACATGCTTCAACTGTAACCGCCCGAGACATTTGGCAAGGGATTGTAGAGGTGTGCCGAGGAATGTGAATCCTGTCAATGCTAGAAACCCAACTGTTAGGGCATGTTATGAGTGTGGGAGTACCGACCATGTCAGGTCAGCTTGTCCTAGATTAAATAGGACACGAGGCTGGAAGAAAAATCATCCAAAATCAAGTTGCTGCTATATCGACGGGTCAGGGTCTTGGAAAACCAAGGGAACCAGGTAGGGGTAGGGATTCAGGTGGGGTAGCAGAGGAAGCTCGCCAGGTTCTCGAACATTGTTGAGGGGTAAGTTTTAATTGAACATCATTTTTCCGATACCTTATTGTGACTCTGGTGCCGGGCTATAGTTTTGTTTTCTACTACTTTTATACCTTTGTTAGGCATAGAGCCCAGTGCAGTGACTTAGAATTGTGTTAGATTATGAGATTGAGATAGATTAGCGGGCAACTAGTCAGAAGATTAATAAAGTTTATTAAGGGTTGCAAACTGGAAATTGTGGGTCAAGTCTTTGACATTGATGTGATACCTTTTGTCGGACATGGGAGTTTTAAACGTAATTATAGGTATGGGACTGAGTTGTTAACTATAGTGTGAATTAATTTGTCCATAAGTAAGGTGTAAGAACCACTACCGGATGGCAAGGTGCTTAGAGTAGTAGGAGAGAGACCGGAAGAGAAAGCGAGATTGTTGATGAGTGCTAAGGCTAGTGATAAGAAACAGGAAGAGATTGTTGTGGTAAGAGATTTTCCTGAGGTATTCCTGGATGATCTATCTGGATTACCGCCTATTCATGAAATTGAGTTTCGGATTAAGTTAATCCCCAGAGCAACACCGGTAGCAAAGTCTCCTTATCGTTTGGCACCTTCTAAATTGGAGGAGTTGTCGGGACAACTCAAGGAACTCCAAGACAAGGGTTTCATTCGACCAAGCTCATCGCCTTGGGGAGCGCCGATATTGTTCGTTAAGAAAAAGGATGGTTCTTTTAGGATGTGCATTGATTATAGAGAATTGAACAGGTTGACTGTTAAGAATCGTTATCCGCTTCCTAGAATTGATGATCTATTTGATCAACTGCAAGGGTTGTAGTTTTTCTCGAAGATAGATTTTAGGTTTGGATACTATCAGCTAAGAGTGCACGAGGATAACATACCAAAGACTGCATTTAGGACTCGTTATGGACATTTCGAGTTCACTGTAATTCCCTTTGATCTAACTAATGCACCAACAATATTTATGGATTTGATGAATAGAGTTTGTAGGTCGTATCTTGATAAGTTTGTGATAGTGTTTATAGACGATATCTTAATCTACTCTAAGACTCAGAGGAGCATGTAGAACATTTAAGGTTAGTCTTGGAACTGCTCAAAAAGGAGAAATTGTATGCTAAGTTTTCTAAGTGTGAATTCTGGCTAAGAGAAGTGCAGTTTCTTGGGCAGCAGTAATGGTGATGAAGGAATCACAAAGGAGTATTTAGATTCCCAATTGGCTGAAATGAGGAATTTGATTGCCACATTGGGTCTCCAACAGAATCAAGCTATGAATCAAGGAAGACAAGCTAACCAGTTTGGGAGGTTGGCAAAGGTGGAATTCCTTAAGTTTCAGGAAGATGTTGTCAGAGGATGGGTATTTAGATGTGACCAATTCTTTAGCATTGACAACACTTCTAATGAGGAGAAGGTAAAGATTGTTTTTATGCACTTGACTGATAAGCCTTACTATGGCATAAGAAATATCTTAGTGTTAATGGTAAAAATGTAACTTGGGAGGTGTATAAGAATGATATTGTTCAAAGATTTTGGTCAATCTTTGAAGATCCAATGTCAGCTCTTAAGAATGCTAAGTATAAAAAGACTGCTAAAGAATACCAAGATTTATTTAATACAATTTTATGTAGAGTAACCATTAGTCAGGAACATGCTATTAGTTTGTATTTGGGAGGATTGCCAACTGAATTAGAAATGAATGTTAGGATGTTTAAGCTTGCAACACTTGCAGATGCTTACTCTTTGACTAAGTTGCAAGAGGCTGTTCTTGATGCTGTGAAAAAGAAGAATAAGCCTTCAGGATCTTTTACTAGCAATAGGTTAGGCAATGGGGAAAACTATGGAAGTGTTAATAAGCCTGCAATTTTACCTAAGCCAAACACTCCTGTTAGTACAAACGTGAGGAAACAGTTGACTCAAAAAGAGTACCAAGAGAAGAGGGCACATAACTTATGTTTTTATTGTGACCAGAAGTATACACTAGCGCATAAGTGTGCAGGACAACTATTTTCTTTAGTCTTAGTACTTGATGAGGAGGATTTTTTTAAGGATTGTATAGATGATGAGGAAGAAAACAGGAATTCCATGGGCATTCAGGATTTGCAACCTTAAATTTCTCTAAATGCTTTGACTGAGACAAACAATTTTTAAACAATAAGGGTAATTGGCACAGTGGATCAGCATGTGGTGAATATTTTGGTTGATCGTGGGTCTACACATAATTTCTTAGACAAGAACATGGCTAAAAAATTAGGGTGTTCAATCAGGCCAACTGGACCTTTGGCAATTACAATAGCAGATGGAAATAATTTGGTAACCACATCTGAGTGTAAGAATTTTCAATGGAAGTTTGATAACACTACTTTCACAAATGATGTTATGCTGTTACCTTTGGGAGGTTGTGAAATGGTATTGGGAATCTAGTGGTTGGCTACCTTGGAAGATATGATAACATCAAATAACGTCTATTTTATAGCATCATTTATCCCACGATATTAACCAATTTTGTATAGTTATTGCAAAGAATTGTTACTTAATCGTTTATATTTGAGAATTGCAGTAATTATGGAGTAATTGGTGAAACTTAGCAAAAGGCGCGCATTCTAGAGCTTAAATGAAGATATTTTGAAGATTACTATTCTGAAGACCAATACGCCATATCCATCAAGAAGATACGGCGTATCCGTGCCTGCACTCACCAAAGACCACAAAATTAAAGACCAATACGCCGTATCCAGAGAGACTCAATACGCCGTATTCAAGATATGGAATCAATATAATATTCTGGAAGATATCAAACGTGGTCCCTACTCCAAGAAATCCCCAATACGCCGTATCCAACCCATTGGATACGCCGTATTCAACCGACTTCCAGACCTTATAAATAGAAAACTCAAAAACAAGTTTTAAGTGTGCTAAATCATATTCTCGATACCTAAACCACAAAAGTCAATTTTCAGAGGAGAAAAAGAGCAGAAGAGGTCGAGCAACGTATTCAATTCCATAGGAGACATCGTGTAATTCCATATACTTTTGTAATCGTTTAGTTTTTGGTATCATTCGTTAACTCGGTTAGTTTACCTTGGCTAAATTATTACTCTTGTATTTATTATGACGTTTGAAGGCTAATACCTTCGGGTATTAGCCATTATTATGAAGATCTGAATGTTTGGTATTTGTTTATATCGATTTCTTGATTTATCGTTGAGTGCTTGTTTATGTTTATCAATTTATACTTGTTTACGCGCTTTTGTATGTGACTTATCATCTAGCTAAGTGGACCAAGCGGATCTAGAGTCCGGGATAGCTCTTCATATAGTAATTTATACTTCTAGAATAATAGTTACACAAGTATTGTCCTTCTAAGTCTATGTCTAGGATACGCTTCGGGCTTAACTAGTTAATTGGATATTGCTGATGGTTTATTGATCGTGTTGACTAGCAGGTGACCTAGATAATTCAACAAATAACTTTCTGATTCCATTGGATAGTTGGACAAGTGGACTACTAGTGTATAGATTGCCATTAAGCGGTAAGTGGGTAAAGTCTCTATGAGCTAGGGTTTAACAAGATCACCATTGCTTTAATCCCTAAGATAGATTATAATCAACAAATAAGGATGCTTTATGCGGATGCTTTAATTGTGACAGAATTAATGTGTCTAGGTCTTAGGAAGATGTAACGCCTAAGTCTTAAGAATGATATGCCACCTCGAGAGAAGAAATCATTGCACTTAATAAACAAACCAACGTTCTAATCAGATTAATAATGGTTAATACAGTTTTCTTATATAAGGTTCGACCACTCTTTTATCTTTTGTCTATTAGCTTGTGTGGGTAACAGTGTCTTGAATTGATTGTAGTCACCAACCAAACCGTGCCATTCTCTCAGGCTGAAAACCCCCCTTTTCCCATTAGAATTAGAATTTAGACTGACATAGGTTTAGCATAGGTTTAGATTAGAGTAGAATTAACATAGATTAGATAACCAAGATATTAATTAAATTGATAGATTTAACCTCGCTCTCAGTTATCGACACCCTACTTACCACAAAACTACTACCGATCGGGTACACTACCCGTTAAAGTGTTGTTTTTTGTTTAGTCGGCAAAATATAAATTTAAAACTTGAATCATAAAAATATACACCATACAACGACACATCAAGTTTTTGCCGCCGTTGTCGGGGAGTGAAAATTAATCTTGATTTTTATATTTTGGTTTTTAACATTAGATTAGATCTAACCCTTAGGATTAGTGTATATTCTTGTGTATTCTATAATATTTGTATAATTGCCTTTAATTGTTTGCTTGTATATTTGTGTGTTTAATTGTTTGCATTTTTAATTGTTTTCTTAACACACTTTTCTGGTAGATTGTTGAATACGGCGTATCCACCTCCATTGGATATGGCATATCCAGTTCTCTGTCCAATACATCGTATTCATCCCAACAGATTAATACGGCGTATCCACTTCCATTGGATATGGCGTATCGATCGTCTGGGACAGAATCTGAAAAAATTGATTTTCGTGCAAAATTTTTTCTACCTTCCTTCGGAACAAATCCTACTGATTGTTTATCCCTTGTTTCAGGTAGTGCATGACAAGGAGTTCGACGAACGAACTATACACACCTTACAAAGATCCTGAACGATAATTTCGATCATCAAGGAGACACTTCAAATCACTAAGCCTTGATGAATTAAGATCTCCGGATTTCAATCTACTTTCTAACGAAGAATACTTAGAGGCATAAGAAGAAGAAGCAATGACGGAAACAATGGAGCAATACATGAGCAAGACCCGAACGGACTATGGATCGGGAGTCGCTAGGCCTAAAATTGATAACAAAGATCAATTTGAACTGAAAGGATAATTTCTTAAGGAGCTTCGAGAAAACACATTTAGCGGTTCAGATAATGAGGATGCAAATAAACACATTGAGAAAGTTCTCAAAATAGTTGACTTATTACATGTTCATAACATCACTGTGGATCAACTAATGCTCTGAGTCTTCCATATATCCTTAACTAGAGCCGCAAGTCGTTGGCTAAGAAATGAACCAACTGGTTCAATCAAAACTTGGGAAGATCTTAAAACTAAGTTTTTAAACAAATGTTAGGAAAATAGATTGTAACAGACTTAATACTGGTAGTATAACAGTTAAGTCTGGTAGTAATAGTTAGTTCTATTAGTATTGAGTTAATACTGGCAGTACTAAGTTAAGTCTGGCAGTACTAAGTTAGTACTGGTAGAGTAGCAGTACTAGAGTTAGTACTGGTCATAGTTAGTTCTGTTTATAGTTAAGTTTGTTAATGTAACAGAATAGTAATAGTTATCTTAGAGATATCTTAGGAGATATCTTAGGAAAGGATATGTATTATCCTTTGACGTTTGTAAAGCCCATTAGGGTTTCCTTGGTGTATAAGAGGAACCCTAAGGCACAATGTTATGTACTACGTGATTGAAATATCAATAGAAGCATAGAGCTTAATAGCAATTTAGTATTATTGTTTCTTCTTTATTCAGATGTGAGCAATGCAAAGGACCCCATTACACCAAGGATTGCCCACAAAAAGAAGAAGGGAATGCCCTAAAAAGAAATCATACAACACGTTAATTTGGTTGGACCTTTTCAAGATGGGATATAGAGCAACTGCTCCGAGGGTACATCAATGAACCACGCCAATCCTTCGTTTCCAAGAACGAAGGCAATCTATGGAAGATACCCTGAGCAAATTCATGAGTGAATCAGCAAAAAGACACGAAGAAAACTCTAACTTGATCAAAGAAATCCGAGCTTCTGCACAATTGCTGCAATAAGAACCAAAGAGCATCGATCAAAACTTTAGAAAAACAAATGAGCAAGTTATACAGGAGATAGGATTTGGAGCCTACAAGCTTAACGAAACAAAACGCAGAGACCTGTTCTAAGTCGATTTCAACCACTATTGAAGCTGATTCAAACTCGATACGCCGTATTGGATCAAACCAATACACCGTATCCACTGGACAGAACAGTACATTATTATACAAGTCGAGACAAATGACGGTTCCTTTTCTATGTCGTTTGGATAATCATTATTGTGAAGAAGAGGGGAATTATGGACCAAAATTCACGGAAGCTTATGGAGCTTCACATATCAACAATACCATACCCTGAAAAGAGAAAGACCCAGGAAGTTTCACTTTACCTTGCTTTATTAATAATTTCTATTTTGACAACGCCCTTGTTGACTTAGTAGAGTTAGTGTTATGCCTCTCTCGACCTACCTTAACTTAAGATTAGGCGAATTTGCTCACACTAGGTTGACAGTGGAATCGGCAGATAGGACTGTGAAATATCCAAAAGGAATAGCTGAAAACGTACTAGTAGGAATTGTTAAATTTACTTTCCCCATAGACTTTATAATCTTGGATATGCCCGAGGATGTCCAAATTACCCTTTGATCCTACGAAGACCATTTTTTGTCTACAGCCATGCTAAGACTGATGTTTACAAAATAAAGATTTACTTTGAGGTTTGTGAAGAAAAAATTATTTTTTCAAAGTGTTAAACCTACAGTAGTATAATAAAGGGTCTATATGCTAAGTTTGAGAAGAAAGAAAGTAGCTAGATTTGAGAACTAGGCTTATAGGAGAGACTTTGGTGTTAAATAGATCATTAGACCCTTTCTCGAAAGATTACATTGAATTAAATGATGTGACCTATTTTAACGTATGCATGTGATAGACACGACCCATATATAAGCTAAACAAAACGAAATGTGGTTACTGGACTTGTCGAAACATATACATTGCTAGGGAAACCAACGATTTTTGTGAAATCCAAACGTGCTCACGGTTTGGGCCCAACCGGCCCAACAGCCCAGAGGGTGGACTCGCAACTTATTTTTAAGCTCATTTGAGCTTAATGTGGGACTAAGGAAGCTTATTAAACTATTGTTATACACGAAATGCAAAGAAATCCCTAAGGGGGCCACGAACGAACCCATCAAACCAAAACAGGCCCAATAAGCCTACCTAGTGGGCCCACATCTTAATTATAAGCTCTACGAAGCTTATTAAGAAACCTACGTGCTTGTTGAAACTCACAAAGACACTAAGATACTTTAACGTATGTTAAAAACCAAACCGGATCCTTATTGGGTTTGTTAGCCCATGACCGTGAACCAACAAAGCCAATAAGCCACAAATAAGCTTCGGCAGCTTATTTGTGGGCTTAACCAGCTTATGAGGCTTATTATAACCTTAGACAAGTTAATGGAGCTAAACGGATTGAGCCCAAACGTGTATAACCCTTATCGGGCTCGTAATGGGGTCAAAAGCCCATTACTGGGGCCTATTTGCTTATTGTATAAGCCACGAAGTTAAGCAAGATCAATCAGACCTGAATAAGCGTAATGAGTCTAGAAAATAAGTTGTATAACCTAAGAAACCCTTTTTATAAACTTTCGGGTTGAGTTATTGGGTTAACGAGCCCAATAAGCTTGAATAAGCTCAAATAAGCTCCCCCGAGCTTATTTTTTTGCTTATCAGTCTTTAATAAGCTTAAGGAGAGCTTATGTACTCGTGAAACTTCATTCGGACCATTAAATAGCTTATTGGACCTTAACGGACCTAATAAGGCTCGTTAAGCCCTAAGCATAAATAAGCTCATCCCAGCTTATTTATAAGAAGTCTTAGTTTCTATGGCTTATTTGAAAGTAATAAAACCAATTGTCACTTGTTAGAACTTAATCGGGCTTAAAATGTGATTTTTACAAGTTAAGGGACTAAATGTGTAAACTTTGAAACTTGAGGGTTCAATTCTGTCAACTCACTGTTTTTGTAAGTTGAGGGACTGTTTTGTCATTTCTGAAACTTTAGGGACTATTGGGACATATAAGGACCTAAAGGGTAATTTGGTAAAGTTAAAGGACCAAATGTGTACAAGTGGAAACTTAAGGGTTTAAAATATAAAATAGTATATATTTTATAAACTCAGGGGCTGTTTTGTAATTATGGAAAACCTAAGGGTTATTTTATAAAGTGAAGTTAATAAATAGGGATGAGCAAAAGAACCAAAGAACCAGACCGGAACCAAGAACCGAACGAGAACCGATAAGAACCAAACCGGAACCATCACCATAGGTTCCAGTTCTGGTTCTTGAGTTTGAGATTTTTTGGTTCTTGGTTCGGTTCTGTTCGGTTCCACCGGTTCTCAGTTCCGGAACCGAATACCCAATTATTCTAAAATTATGATTTTTTCCCATACTTAAATAGTTAAATTATACGTTCCAATTCCATAAAAAACACTCTAGTAGCCTACTTTAAAAAAACACAGCCAAACACCTTAAACCTTAACCTTTAATCCATTAAAATTATTATCAAACCAATAGAGGTAAGTTTTATATTTAATTTTTATTTGCATTCTTATTTCACGACCTTAAACATGTCTTTGTCAAAATGCTTTTCAAGCTCTCTAGAGACATGTTTGTGCATATGTGTGTATTCTACAAGAAAGTTAACTGTTCGGCTTTTCTTTGTATAATGAATTGAATTGTTGTTATGTTCTCGATGCAAATTAATTGGGATGATGTTGAAGAACTTATTAAAGACGACGAGATTGTAAAAAAATGAATGAACAATGAGAGAAACTAACCAGAAGAGATAAAGAGAAACAAACAGTGGAAATATAAACGTTTCTAGTTTTTTTGTCGGATAAAATTTGAACTTATTTTATTTTGTTTTTCAAATTGTTATGCAATTATTGAACATGTGAAACTATAAAATGATTGTTTATTTTAACTTATGCATTAGGTGTTAATTGCTATTGCTTTTAGCATAAATGATTGCAAATGCTTAAAAAATATATTTTTTTTGCTTTTTATTGGCTTAATTCATTGGCATGATGTTTTTTTTCTAGAATATCAGTTCCTATCCGGTTAGACCCAAAGAACCAGAACCAGAACCGGAACCGGAACTGGAACCAAAAAAATCTATTTGGTTCGGTTCTCGGTTCTTATTTTTCTTAAAATTTCGATTCTCAGATCCATCGGTTCCGGTTCCAGTTCCACTGGTTCTAGACCCATGCTCATCCCTATTAATAAAAATTGACATATCGGACGAATGACATCCGGATAGTATACCGGTTAACCTACAACTTAATAAATAGGAATATTTATTAGTAACGTTTATACGTATACAAGATCATGTAAAATCGTATATCTTCCCAAAAGCCATCAAGTAAATACAAATTCAATAAACATTTGCACCACCACACAAGTGATAATAGTATATATAAACTAGCAATTTATTATAGTTTATACATTGAGTCTTTAGCCTAAACTGTAGACTAAGACTGACCGTATTTACTTAGGTATTTGACGGTGTGATTTAATTGCTATACTTGGATATATTATCATTTTCAGAGGACTATTTACTAAGGTGAGTTCATAGCCCCATGTTTTACTATTATTTAAATGATTTACATCTTTGGGGTTGAGAACCATTGCTTGTTTATAAACTGGACGCACAGTGTACATTTTTCACTTTGATTACGAGGTTGCCCTAAGTAGCGATAAACCCAATGTGCCATATTATCATGATGTCAATTGCACTAGACTGCTGAAGCTCGACATGTTTTATAATAGATCTATTTGGGAGTTGAAGTCCTCGTTTAAGTAAGTAGTCTACACTTTGCAGGTAGCCGGGGATAACAAACGTATACCATGTCGGATTGGGATGTTGCGGGTTAGAACATCATTCAGGGGCATTTATTGGCAATTTATTGCATCCATATACGTCGAGCTTCAGTGTCATGAGCTTAGGAAACCGTAATTACTTTTTATGATGTTTGCATCTGTTGCTTAATCATACACTTGGAAATCTTGCGATCCTACATTTGATTTAACAGATTCCTATGAATTCACCAACTTTATGTTATGTTTTAAGAATGTTTATAAGGTCAATAAGCACGATGGTGCCCAAAGATACATTGGGGGATTTCTCTTTGGAAGAGTCAGTACTAAAGATTTGGGATGTATTACAGAAATCTTTGAAATCTTGGCACATTATCATTCCGGACCAACTGGGGGACATCATAGTGCATCAATTACTGGAAGGAAATTCTACGAATCTGGATTCTATTGGCCTAACATTTTTAAGGATGCTAAGGATTATGTGATGAAGTGCGATGCATGTCAGAGATCAGAAAACATATCATCAAGAAGTGAGATGCCTCAAAACAACATTCAGGTGTGTGACGTATTTGATATATGGGGACTAGATTTTATGGGACCCTTTCCGAACTCAAAAGGGAATAAATATATATTAGTAGCAGTAGATCACGTCTCAAAATGGGTGGAAGCTCAAGCCCTTCCTACAAACGATGCTCGCGTTGTAATTAGATTTTTAAGAAGGCTATTTGCAAGATTCAGAGTTCCTAAAGCTTTGATCAGTGATCGAGGGACACATTTTTGAAACTCTCAAATAGAAAAAGCCTTGTAGAAATATGGAGTGACTCATAAATTATCTACTATATCATCCTCAAACCAACGGACAGACTGAAGTGACCAATAGAGTTATAAAACTTATTCTGGAAAGATCGGTTGGGTATAACCCAAAGAATTGGTCAGAAAAGCTTGACGACGCATTATGGGCATTCAGAACAGCTTACAAAACGCCCACTGGATGCACCCCTTTCAAATTGGTTTACAAAAAAGTTTGTCACCTACTTGTGGAGATCGAACATAAGGCATATTAGGCATTAAAAAAATGTAATATGGATCTCACAGCTGCTACAAAAAAATGTTTCATGGAACTTAATGAATTGATAGAGTTAAGAGATGAAGCATATGAAAACACCCAGATCTACAAAGAACGAAGTAAGAAATGGCATGACTCTGGGCTTCGAGGAGATAAAAATTTCAAAAAAGGAGATAAGGTGTTAATATTTAACTCTAGATTTAAGATGCATCCGGGAAAGCTTAAGTCAAAATGGTACGGCCCGTGTGTAGTAAAAACTGTGCATCCATATGGAACCATAGAAATTATCGATAAAAATGGAGTCAATTTTAAAGTTAATGGACATAGGTTGAAAAAGTATCATGATGGATACAATAATGTGGAAGAGAAAGAAGTGGTTGAGTTGGATGACTAGAGCAACGTGAAGAAAGGAAGCTGAAGAAAAGTCTAAATTAAAGACTTCGCTGTAAACAAAAGTGCTTCCCGGGAGACAACCCAGAATATTATTTAATTTTGTTATCGAGTCTGTTTTCCCAGACTTCAATACGGTGTATCCGCCCCATACCATACGGCGTATTGAATGTCTGGATGTTATCAGTCTTTATTTTTCATGCACTTTAAAAACATTATTGTCAGTTATGCGAATCCGCCGTATTCATCTACTTGATACACCGTATCCACAGTCTGACCCGTATTTAGTTTGTTTTAGTTTAATTTAAATTAACCGTAGATACCAAGATAGGAATGCACCTGTTTTTCCTATATTTTACACAGGACCCCGTGAAGGAAATATCGATGAATATTGGTGGAGAATTTACAAATCTGGAAATCTTGAAGTGTTGGAGTCTTGAAACCTCAAGACAGCTGTTCAACACACGATCTTGGAGAATCTACCAAGCAAATATCAGGGGAGTTTCTTATTCTAATTCTTTTTAGATTCTCATATTTAATGTTTTACATATACAACGAGGACGTTGTATAATTCAAGTGGGGGGATGGAATTATAATGTTTACTTGTCTTATTTTTCACAATAAAAGGCTTAAATTATGCTCAAAATTAAAATTTTTCAAGCATACTTTTGTAAAATTACATGTTACATAACCCGCACACAATAACCCTTGATAGATATTGCCCCCCCCACTTGAATTATACAATGTCCTCGTTGTATAAATAAAATATAAAAATACGGGAATTAAAAAGAATTAGAATGAGAAACTCCCCTGATATTTGCTTGTAAGATTCTCCATGCTGAGTTTTATTTAGGAAATTGTTGTGTTGAACAGCCGCCTTGAAGTTTCAAGACTCCAACACTTCAAGATCTCCATATTTGTAAATTCTCCACCAATATTCGTCGATATTTCTTTCACGAGGTCCTGTATAAAACATAGGAAAAAAACGTGTATTCCTATCTTGGTACCTACGGTTAATTTAAACTAAACTAAACAAACTAAATACGGGTCAGTTTTGGTGAATACGCCGTATCATGTGCATGAATACGCCGTATTGCCAGAACTGACAATAATGTTTTTAAAGTGCATAAAAAGTAAAGACTGATAACGTCCAGACAATCAATACGCCGTATGGTATGGAGCGGATACGCCGTATTGATGTCTGGGAAGACAGACTCGATAAAATTAAATAACATTCCGGGTTGTCTCCCGGGAAGCACTTTTGTTTACAGCGAAGTCTTTAAGTTAGAATTTTCTTCAGCTTCTCTTCACGTTGTATCTTCTTTGAATTCTACCACCTCTTTATCTTCCGTATTAGTATGACTTTCGTGGTACTTTTTCAACCGTTATCTATTGACTTTGAAGTTGACTCCATTTTTATCTGTGATTTCCACGGTCTTATATGGATACACAGTTTTTACCACATTTGGATCGTACCACCTTGATTTGAGCTTACCCTGATGCATCTTGAATCTAGAGTTAAATAGCAATACCAAGTCTCCTACCTTGAAATCTTTTTTCCCTCGAAGCCTTGAGTCATGCCATTTCTTAGTTCTTTCCTTGTAGATCCGGGTGTTCTCGTATACACCATCTCTTAATTCCATCAATTCGTTAAGTTCCATGAAACAGATTTTTACTACTGCTGTGAGATCCATATTGCATTGTTTTAACACCCAATATGCCTTATGCTCGATCTCTATGGGTAAATGACAAGCTTTTCCATAAACCAATCTAAAAGGGGTGCATCCCGTGGGCGTTTTGTAGGCGGTTTTGAATGCCCACAATGCATCGTCTAGCTTTTTGGACCAATTCTTTAGATGATATCTAATTGATCTTTCTAGGATACATTTAATAGCTCTATTGGTTACTTCGGTTTGCTCATTAGTTTGGGGATGATATGCTGTTGACAACTTATGAGTTACTCCGTATTTTTGTAAGTCTTTTTCCAACTGAGAGTTACAAAAATGTGTCCCCCGATCACTAATTAATGCTTTAGGAACTCCAAATCTTGCAAATAGCCTTCTTAAAAATTTAATCACAACGCGAGCATTGTTCGTAGGAAGTGCCTGAGCTTCAACCCATTTTGATACGTAATCAACCGCCACTAAGATGTATTTGTTACCCTTCGAGTTAGGAAAGGGTCGTATAAAGTCTAGCCCATATACGTCAAATACATCACATACCTGAATATTGTTTTGAGGCATCTCACTTCTTGATGATATGTTTCCTGATCTCTGACATGCATTAAATTTCATCACGTAATCTTTGGCATCTTTAAAGAGAGTAGGCCAAAAGAATTCAAATTCGTAAACTTTCCTTCCAGTCACAGACGCACTATGATGACCCCTAGTTGGTCCAGAATGACAGTGTGCCAAAATTTCAAAGATTTCGTTTCCAGCAACACGCCGACTCATTATATTATCTAGGCATAGCTTGAATGTGTACGGTTCGCCCCAAAAATAATTCTTCACTTGAGAGAAAAATCTTCTTCTTTTTTTAGGTGTCCAATTCGGAGGTACGATTTTTCCAACAAGATAATTAACATAATCTGCATACCATGGTTCATCGTTATTAAGATCGGTTTTCAATACCATAAGATGTTCGTCGGGAAATTCATCAACGATTTCTTCTTCCGTGAATGTTCCTAAGTCAGGGTTCTCAAGTATTGACAAATGATCCGCAGCTAAGTTTTCAGCCCCTCTTTTATCCTTGATCTCGATGTCAAACCCTTAAAGAAGCAGAACCCGCCTTATGAGCCTCGGTTTGGCGTCCTGTTTACTAAATAAATACTTCAAAGCAGAATGATCAGTGTAGACAATAGTTTTTGATAAGACAAGATAGGGACGGAACTTATTGAAGGAGAAAACAACTGCAAGAAGTTCTTTTTCAATGGTGGTGGAATGTTCTTGGGCATTATTCAGAGTTTTGCTGGCATAATAGATAGGTTTAAATTTCCCATCTATTCTTTTCCCCAAAATGGCTCCAACAGCGAAGTCACTAGCGTCACACATCAATTCAAAGGGCACATTCCAATCGGGTAAAATTATGATAGGCGCGGTGGCTAATTTTTCTTTTAAAATATTAAACGCCTTTTTGCAATCACCAAAAAAATAAAATTTCGCATCTTTCATCAAAAGTTTTATCATTGCTTTAAAGATCATGGAAAAGTCTTTTATGAATCTTTGGTAAAATTCGGCATGCCTCAAAAAACTCCTAACTCCTTTTACATTTGTTGGGTATGGCAATTGATATGTGAGAAATCACATATCCTTTCTATATCAAAAATGACCCTTAAATGATCAAAATATGCAAAAATATGCTTGTATTTGTGTATTTTGTTGTTTGTAAATGTGTAGGTACGGATAATGCAAATATCACAAGAAAACGGTCAAAACCGGACAAACAACGGACACGGGAACAGATAAAGTACAAAAGAGCCGGAAGATTGCTATCAATGGTCAACATAGTCAATCCTTTGTCAACATTGGTCAACCACAAGAAGATAAAACACTTGAAAATACCCAAAATACCCTTAATGTTAAACCAAATTCATCAAAAGCCCTAAAAACCCTAACACCGTTATCTCCTTTTTCTTAAAGAGATAACGGTCATTATCTCTTATCTCTTATAACTAAAAACCTTTAAAACCATTTCATCCGGCCCAATCCTTAATTATTAAAACTCAGGCCCAAGTCAACAACCTAAATACTCGGGTCAAACAATGATACAAAAGAAAAGGGCGCGAAATACCGGTTGTTACTGTTCATCATCTTCACCAATTTACCCATCCTCCAAAACAAAGGGTAAATCCCAATTGGCTACGTAGAACAATGATTCGAGTACTAAGCTATGACTTGGCAGAGCAAGACGTCATCATGTGCTCTCATTGGCTAGAATTGACAAAAGGAATGACACGTTGGCTTTATACAAAATCCATAAGGGAAGAGAAATTTGCACTAAAACCTTTAGTAAAGAGGCACAAGTACTCTGACATACTGATTGCCACGCTGGCAATCCGTTTGATCACATATTGATCCAACGGTGAAAGATTGGTATCCAATGATTAGAGATGAATGAATGATCAAGATTAAAGGGAGCGTCTAACCAACTTCAAGACTTGGAACCTTCTTCTTTGGCTATAAATAGCAAGCTTCCTCACACACAGTAGAGGATAGCTAGTTAGATAGATTTTTATATTTTAGCTTATGTAATTTTTCTTTAAAACTATTTTTAGCTTATTGTTTACTAAATGTAATTTCCTTTTTCACTATTGTAATCAGCTCTTTTATTAATAGAAGTCAAGTTTTCTTATTATGCACTTTACTTTTCTCAAGCTTACTTTTATACAAAATTTGTTAAATGATCTATTACTGTTTCATAAGCTCGTTATAAGCTCATCTCAAGCTCATCTAAGTCTCTAAGCTGATTGAAATCCAACATTAATCATATAACCTTTATTTAAATCAAAAATTAGTTTAATATCCTAGGCTATGGATGGACTTGGTTGCTTTGGATGATAAGCTTACCCTGGAAGAGCTTATTAGACTTTACTAGCTTATCCTTGTGATAAGCTAGAGCTTGTTGATGGCTCAAAAGAGCTTTTAATACCTAGTTATGCAAGAGGCTTAAGTAAGTTTTCATTTTCCTTAACTAGCTTTAAAACTGCTAATTAGCTTAATTTTGCTTAATTTATGTTTATTGATATTTATTTTAGCTTAATTGATTTATTTATAGTTAATTTGTGCTTATTGTGTTTAATTTGTAGTTTAAAATCTTTAGTTTTCATGTTTCTGTCTTAAAATCAGAGAAAAACCAAAAAATTAATAGCAAATTTTGTTTACCTTATATCATCAGGATTATTTTTTTGCTTAATAATGTTTAATAGGGTTGCTATAAGCTGTCTAATATCTGGTATTTGAGCTGTGTTATTTAAAACTTATTTTGATAAGCTAAAAATGGATTTGATGAATTTAAAAGGGTGTTTGGGTCAAGCAGTACTAACTCAAGTTAGTACTGCTTGAGGCCAATTGTGTCCCTTTGATTCAATTGAATCTCCCCAAAAATATTTGAGTTTATCAGTGTATGATTTAGGGGTTTTTTGTTATGCTAAATTTAGTTTTAATCAAAGTTAGTTAGTTGTTGTTAAGCATCTGTTAAAATATAGTAAGTAGAATAATCATTTTAAGCTCAATTGGTTTTTAGTTGTTTATTACTGCTTCATTTGCTCCTTATAAAGTGTTTTCTAGTAAAATTGGTAGCCTGCAATAGTTGGATTTAGGTGTTGATTCACTTTGATGGTCAATTGCATCAGCATCTTTAATAGAAAATAGCCACTTTCGAGCTTAATTTTCATATAGTATAAGTATTAAGTAGGTTTTGATTTTATAGCACACAAGATTTTGTAGAACATAACCATACTGTTTTTAACTTGTTTCCTTAAAAATTAGCTTATTGTCTATCTGATTTAAGCTTTGAAAATAGGCACTATCTTCATCTTTACATAAATGTTAAAAACTAAAAATATAGTTTTTTGTCCTTCAAAATTTTCATTAAGCTTTATTCCTATGGCCGATTTAATTTCAAAATGCTTTTTGAAAGCAGTTTTGAGTAGTCTTATGAATTATCTTTCTAGTGATATAGCTTATAAGTTCATAAGGTTCCTTTAGTTTAGATAAAAATAAGCCCAAAGTTAGCTATCTGTCTGTTTGGTTTTTAGTTTTTCTTTAAGTGCTTATTTTAGATTTCTAGCTTATAGTCCTTAGTTTTTGCTTAACTTCTGTTCAAATTAGCTTATCAGATTATTATTTAGTTGTCTTTAGCTTATCAAGGTCATAGTTAGCTTATTTTGTCTTTTCTTAAAAAAACAAGAACATAGTTAATCAGTAGCAAGTAGCTTTTTCAGATAACTTTTTAACTGCTTATTTGATTTTAAAAATGTCTTTTGTTTGCTATTTCTAGTAGTTTTTTGGCCAATGTTATAGTAGGCATAGGGCTTTTAGGTATAAGGATCCAATAACTTATCTTAAATTAAGCTCAAAAGTGCCCTTAAGGTCTGTTGGTTTTCAATATTTCACTAAAAGCTTATTTGTAATCCTTTGCTTATGGCTTGCTTATTTTTGTTTGTTTTTGCTTATTAGGTTTAGTATTAAGCTAGTCTTAGCTTATTTGCTCTTGTGCTTTGCTTATTAGTTCAAGAAAATTGCCCAAACAGTTTAGCATCAAAGCTTTAATAGTTAAAGAGCATTTTTTGTGTTATTTAGCATTATTTTCTGTGCTTTATATTGTAGTTTATTAAAAATAGTTGTTTTGGAAAATTTCTTAATTTATAGTGTTTTCAAAAGTTGTAAAAAAATGGGCCGAACAAAACACTTTGGGATATGGAAGTCCCCGGAGGTGAGCAAGACTCGAACCCGGACCTAAACCACCCTCACCAAGCACATTTAAAACCACCCACGACACTCAACATTGTGCCTACCATAGCTCATCCGGTATATCTCTGCACATCTATTGTTTATAAACGTTTTAGGCTTTTAGAATAATAAGTTGTTTTACTTATTTCATAGCTTATATCGATAAGCTGTGTTTCCAAATTTTTTTTTTTTTTAGATTCTTCACCATTCAAGCTATTTTTCGTATTTTTTTTAGGATTTTTATAAATAGTTTAGTATTTTTAAACATTTAATTTTGTTAAAATCTTTTTTAATTCATAAAAAATTATAAAAAAGTCAAAAAAAATATGATTCTTTTTTAGAAAATTTTCTTTAGGACCTAGGAAAAATAGGTTTGCTATCGTAGGGTTAAAATTGCAAAATTTTGATTTTTAAAGAACGGGATTGAATTCCGTTAACGTTTTTAGTGTTTTCAAGGCCCGTATCAATCCCCTTCGTTTTTGTCAAGTTTTCTTTGCTATGCTTTTTAGTCAATTAATTCTTACAAAAAGATCATTTTAGGCTTAATTTTGATAATTTAGGGTTTTTAGGTCCCGTTTAGGATTCCCAATTTGCGTTTTTAGTTAAAATTTACTTTCCCGTATTGATTTCTCGTAGTTAGGTTTAATTGTTCCTTTATTTACTCACTATTAGGATTTTAGAAAACAAATCATCTTCGAACCAATTCAAATCATTGTCCAAATAACAAACGTGGTCTCAATTTCATAAATCTTTAGGAAAACGACCCGGTAATCACTTACCGGTTAAAACGTGTAGTATTTTTGTAAGATTTTTCCTACTACCTTTGTCCTCAAGGGTAGTTTTGGAATTTTCTATACTTTGGATATTATTACGTATATAATTGACTTACATCAATTTTTGGCGCCGCTGCCGGGGATTTGTGATTAAGATTCTTTCGTTTGAAGTTTGTTGATCGTGATTTGGAGAACCTTTCGTCTTCGAAAGTTACGCTTTTAAGAAAATCAAAAATACAAAAAAAAATTAAAAATATAAAAAGTAAAAAAATATTTTTCTTTTCTTTTTAGTATAAGTAGAAGATTATTAAATAAGAAAAATACAAAAATATTTGCTCTTCCGGATTTTTCGATTTTTCTTGTGAATTCATTAAGAAATAAAAAAATTAACCAAGTTGGTAAAAGAACACCAACAAATAATACTTTCAATTGAAGTATTATCCATCAATAAGTTCCCGAACCAAAGATTAAATTTTTTTACCGTTTGTGTCACTTACGAAAAAGGCGCACCTCTTTTGTAAAATTTATTTTACTTAAGAGAGTTACCCTAAGTTTGTTGATTATTCGGTAAACAAAAATATTTCCTTTTCTCATTTCTTTTATCATTTCATTTGTTTGTTTAGTGCATGCGCACTAGAAATTCTAATTTTCCAAATAATTCAAACGTAACCATTCCGAGACGTTGAAATAAAGGACATGCTCCAAACATAGTCGAACCCGAGCTTCGTACTATCATTGCACCAATGGCGGAACGTACAATGAAAGAGATACTCCGTGCACCCACGGAAGGGTACGAAGAAACAAACCAAATGCTTCTAGGATGAATACGAATTCTAGGGAAAGTGATAGTAAGACGGATGAGAGAATTGATAAGCTTGCAGACCAACTTTTAACCTTAGTTGAGATTGTTTCTAAAAAAGTTGTCACTCCTGCTCTTGTTAAAGCGGTTGAGGAAACTTGTGTTACTTTTGGTGGTGCCCATTCTTGGTATAATTTTCCGACTACCGATAACAATCAGGCTAGTGTTTGTGCGACTACGGGTACTTACAATCAAGTTAACCCTCCGAACCGTGTTAGTAATCAAATAACACCACCAGGTTTTGCTCCGGTGCAAAACAATGGTCAAAATAGGTTTAATCAAAATCAAGTATAAGGGAATAATTTTAATCGGGAAAATAATTTTCATGGTAATCAAGGTTTTCAAGCTCAAAATAATCATGCTCAAAATTTTCAAAATCAACATTTTCAAGTGCCTAATAATCAAGTTCAACAAGAGATTTCAAATGATTTTTCGAGTTACAAGAAAAATAATGATCAAATGTTGAGAAACATGCAAAATCAAATCAACTCGTTGAAAGGAGACCTTAAGAATAAAATTCAAAATACGATAAAATCTCAACAAGCCG